>JAQIXN010000269.1:0-48819 GCA_034698145.1 Proisotoma minuta
AGGTGAAAAATATTATATTTAGAGAGATACAAATCCCTGACTCGGGCTACATGAACACTGCTCTGAAGGTTTTATAAAGTAACTTAATTATAAACGGACGTGCCACATATCAAAAACATTTTTTCTCGCCCACCTGAGAGGTAGGAGGGACACGAGGGTCAACAGTGATGAACAAAGAGGTCCAACTGATGCCCCGCGGAACAGTATTCGTTTTTCCAGCAGCAGCAGCTTGAAAAGAAGTAACACGTCGTGTTTAAAAGTAAAAATGAGTTCACGAGGACTGAGTCCAACGAAAGCTTCTGGGGTCCTTAATAGTTCAGGACTCAGACAAGCGTTTAAATTATGATACGCTTCTTCTAGGATGGAAATTTGGGCGAAATCTCCTTCACGGAAGTAGGCCGCCGTTATTAGGCTCATTTTTACCTAAGGACAAACAAATAAGTTGATTCTATAGAATGGAGGATTGCTTTTGAGACTGGTGGAAAATTACTTGGATATGTCCATAAAGCGGATATTTACTGAGTACTGCAACGCTTTTCTGTACGCTTGACCTCGTGACCTCTTCCCCCTTGTTTTTGACCTTTTCTGCATCAATTTGTTGGTAGCAGGCGACGCCAAAGACAGTTTCCCCGGGGCGTTTGAGGGAGGGGAGGTGGAAGTAGACCGTGTCCGCCGCGTAATTATGGGCCCCATCAGGTATTCCTAACGTTGGTAAATGTTTCCACGCAGTTTTATCAATATCGCCCTCAAAGGGAGGAAATGCGAACTCAATCTGGAACAATAAGAGAACAGTTTTAAATAAGATTTAATCGTTTTTTGGCAATTTAACTAGTTACCTGACATCCTTTTTTATGATGAAACCCAATCACGACCACGTGATGAATTGGAAACTCTAGTTCCATTAAAATTAGGCCAAATCTAAAAGTTAATTGCAATTTACAAATGAAATTAGTCACAAAGTCGCAGATTTTTACGAGCTGTCAATTTCCGTTTCCCCCTCCCGCATTTTTACACTTATTCTATGAACAGTGTCATGAAAAACGAAAATTATGTCTTATCCTTAAAAATGTACGACTCTTGATTTTGAAAGTGACCTCGAGGGTCTGCCCTTGACCTGAGCGTGGACATCAATAACACGCTAAGTTGCATGCCCTTAACATGTCATAGCTAAACATGCATGTTTATCTATATCTATGTCCCTTATGTTTAAATATTTGAGGGTTATCGTTTGAACAGACAGTGTATTCATAAGTTAGTCCATCGCAGCATTAAAATTCCAGAGGATCCTAACAAATAAATTTAAATTTAATTTCCAATGATGAATGAGCGGAAAATTTAAAACTCTGTCCATATTTCGCTTAGGACGCGGGTGCTCTCACAAAGTCAAAAGTTGACGTTAACTCCCTCAAAAAATCTCTAAATCAATTAATTAATTGTTGAGTTAATTGTGGGAGGATTTCACTCATCTCCAACTAGCCTTCCGTTAAATTAGTGTCTGGAAATCATTAGTTTGGTGGTTTAATTTTGTGGGTGCGGTCGCATAAATCAAGATGATTGGCGGCCTGTTCATCTACAATCACAAGGGAGAGGTCCTTATCTCAAGGGTCTATCGGGATGATATTGGACGAAATGCCGTGGACGCCTTCAGGGTCAACGTCATTCATGCTCGACAGCAAGTCCGGTCCCCTGTGACGAACATTGCGAGGACATCCTTTTTCCATGTCAAGGTATATATATACATGCATATTACGCCATTTATATCAAAATTTAGGCCAAAGTTTACGAAATGTCAAGAACAATTTATGTCCGTTACAATTGTCTCAATTTTTTTACAAAAGCAAATCTAAACTTGTTATAATAATTTTGTCACTTTTTGTCATTTCAGAGAGCCAATATTTGGGTTGCAGCTGTGACGAAGCAAAATGTAAATGCAGCCATGGTCTTCGAGTTCCTTCTTAAAATAATCGACTGCATGCAATCGTATTTTGGGAAAATCTCGGAGGAAAATGTCAAAAATAACTTTGTTCTCATCTATGAACTTCTTGATGGTAATAGAACAATCAACCACAGAATATGCATTCACATTGTGAATTTCATAATAAAGTATATTTTCATAATTCGATTTTCTTGTTTTTCCAGAAATTTTGGATTTTGGCTACCCACAAAACACGGATTCTGGAGTTTTGAAAACGTTTATTACTCAACAAGGTGTCAAAAGTCAAACAAAGGAGGAGCAGGCCCAAATAACGTCACAAGTCACTGGACAAATTGGATGGCGACGGGAAGGGATTAAATATCGAAGAAATGAACTCTTTTTAGATGTACTTGAGTTCTGCAATCTTCTTATGTCTCCTCAAGGTGAGATTCCAAAAATTGACGATTATTAACACGATTAACTTTTAAAGAAGAAGCTCAATTTTTAGAAAAAGACAATTCTGACTGTCAGTCTAGTTTTTAGGTTGTAAATAGCTCAACTTTTGAGCATATTTTTAAAAATGTGTTTTAATGTTTTTACACCTTACAATAGGAAATTTTATTTTTTAAACCAAATTCATTATGTTAAGTTCATTAAGTTTCCTTATTTTTTGCAGGCCAAGTGTTATCTGCCCATGTCGCTGGCAAAGTCGTGATGAAGTCCTTTCTTTCTGGGATGCCTGAATGCAAGTTTGGGATAAACGACAAGATCGTGATGGACTCAAAGCAGGGGAAAGGGCTCGGCGGGGAACCGGAGCCTTCCCGGAACCCTTCAGGGAAGCCCGTGGTAGTTATCGATGACTGTCAGTTCCATCAGTGCGTCAAACTCTCAAAGTTCGAAACAGAACATTCCATCTCTTTCATTCCACCCGATGGAGAGTTCGAACTCATGAAATACCGTACAACGAAAGACATTTCGTTGCCCTTCCGAGTGATTCCCCTGGTGCGAGAAGTTGGGCGGACGCGGATGGAGGTGAAAGTGGTTCTCAAGTCCAACTTTAAGCCCTCTCTACTGGGACAAAAGATCGAATGTAAGATTCCCACACCACTCAATACTTCCGGCGTACAACTCATCTGTATGAAGGGCAAGGCCAAGTACAAGGCTTCCGAAAATGCCATCGTATGGAAGTAAGTGACCGATGTAATCTGTAGCTGAGCGATTTTTTTTTACTTTTGACGGAATACTTGTACAAAATGACAAAACGATCTGTCTTCATAAAGTAATTTTAATTTAAAATGAATTTTTAGAATAAAGCGGATGGCGGGTATGAAGGAGACGCAGCTGTCGGCGGAAATTGAGTTGTTGGAAACGGATACGAAAAAGAAATGGACGCGGCCCCCAATCTCTCTTAATTTCGAGGTAACAAATTGAACTTGCAAGAATTTTAAATAAGTTATTGTAGATACTGGGGGTGATTTTTCCTTATATTTTGTAAAAAATTTGCATTGTTGGAAACTTTTTAACTACTAACTTTTTGTGTTTTTTTTTGTAAAATCTGTTCCAAATTCCAAAGTTTAAAAATCTATTTTAAAACCAGATTAGGTAACATCTGGGCGTAGAAGTTATCCTTAAATTCTTAATTTTTACTGACTTTAGCCTGTGGAAAAATCTTGTTTTAGAACATCAGAAATAAAATAAAATATTAAACATTGAGCTTTAAAAATCTATTCAGAACAATAAAAACTAATTTTTCTTTTTTGTTTTAGGTTCCATTTGCACCATCCGGCTTCAAAGTACGCTACCTCAAAGTGTTTGAGTCCAAGCTGAATTATTCTGACCACGAAGTGATCAAGTGGGTTCGGTACATTGGACGTAGCGGACTTTACGAAACAAGATGCTAAATAAAGGTCAAAAGACAAAGTGACGAAAATGATCAATCAACAGAGATAATTAGAATTTAGAATAGTTATTGATCTGAATAATAGAAATATTGACATTAATTCCAAATTGTGTATTTGCCATTAACATTGAGTCAATATAAATAATTTGATGGAAAGAGTAATTTAGCTTTACTTTTACTTTGCGTGTCTAATTTAAATATTATTATGTTATACGTGTAAAACAAATTTAATGGGTAAAATAATAGAGATGTCACTCAAATATTTGGATATTTATGGAGTTATTTCATTTATATGTTTTTGACATCATTGACTGACTGCAGTTATCGATAAATTGATGGTGTTGTCCAGTCAGAGTTTCGTCGTTTGTTGTCCTCAATCAGTGTTCATTCCAACACTTGAAACCAGTTTCACAAACCGTTTTGCACCTTTTAGACGAGCAAACATGTCTACCTAATGCATCAAGTTTCATTGCTTTCGTGACCCCAATCATTAGCTAGTAGACATAAAGTAGATTTAAGATACTCAAAGGACAGACAGACAAACATTCTATCATTTAATATTAACTTAGAAATCTCAATTCGTTGACCCCAGTGATTGCCATCACTGGAAACTACCAGTTCCATTCAAATCATGATTTACAGCTATATATTAAAACCATCTTTAATTTTGCAACATTTTTGGAAAGACAATTATGTAGTAGTTACCATAAATTCTTCAAAAATCTATTTTTTCCTCTAACTCTAGGAATTGATTATGAACAGTTGACAGTCTAGCCTATCACCACTCTATTGAGCCTCTTTCCCCTCTACCGTAGTATGATTTGTTTTTGGCAGTGGCTGGTGGTGTGGTGCTTAGCTTTTCTTTATTCCATTGATTTCCTTTCAAGAAATTTCTCTGGCTAACAAATAATTGGACTGCTAATGCCATAATAATGATATTGATCTTTTGTGAGTAGCTAAAACATGTGATGCACCCGGGAGACACGGAACACACTTTCTCCACTTTCACTACCTGTTCACTTATCACTACTACCTAAAATAAAATTCAAAATGCTTATTTACTAACTAATTAGAGAAGAGATAAGATACAAAATGTAATTTCTAGTTTGTGTCCTCCTTGTGAAATCAATCATTGCTCAGTCCATCCATTATGGCCTTCAATTAAGCTGGAGAAAGTATTGGAAAATACTCGTAAAGGCAGGTGAGAACTTTTTGGAATTAAAATGTAGTTTGTAAAATGCATGGAGTGCAGGTGTTGCATGTTACATAAGATTTCAGTTGGAACAAAGTTTAATAATTTAGTATTGATAGAAAGCTGAAACGTAAATCATGAGAAAGGAAGCAGAGGCAGATTTTATCTTGAGTGATTATGAAAGAATAAAGGCTTGGATATGGATACAGGTACATAGCTAGGCTATGTGAACATTTCCTGTGTCTGTCTGTCTTTATGGCTTGTAAATAATAATTGTAAATAATGTATTTAGCTTTGTGTTTGCTTTCTCCTTGCAACCTTTTAACTAACATCTTTACCAAAATTTAACGGTGCCCATGTTTGTTTGTTTGCTTAAAACTTGGAATACTTCAAAACTGTTCACATGAAAAAATCTGCATTTGCATTTTAAATATGTCAAAACTTTTACCCACAACTTCCTTACGTTCTTTCAGAATGACTCTTTGTTACAATATTAAGCAAACTTTTGATATTTAATATTTGTAATTTATGATAGCCCTTCAGTTGCTTATCTAAATACCTTTGCATAGTTTACTTTCCCAAAGATTTCCAATCTTTCTTTATAAGAAAGAAAAAAAGGCATTAGTTGAGCTAAATTACATTCATTAGCTCGTATCTTAATCTTTGTTGCCAACAAAAAGTCTGGAGGTTGTAATTATAAAAAAAGCTCCGGGCTCTACACAAGTAAAAGGAGCTCGGTCTAGGGAGCGTCTGTTTGAATAATTTGAAAGTTCAATAATAGTAATAAAAGAGAGACAGATAAATGCTGAAGCAGACTTCAGCCCTTGGGGGAGCTTTCTCGTATAATAAATATAATAAATGACATAAACATAAAAAGGAATGTAAGGGTGTAGCCAAATGTCAAAAGTTGCTTTTGTTCTACAACTAGAACTCTTGTTAATTGTAGTTTTAAGATAAGGGAGTAATTTGGGGATATGTATAAAGATGACCTACGGATGAAGAATATCGATTCTAAAAATGGCATTTCCACCAAAGGACAACTTTTATAGCTTATTAACTTGCCAACCCTGTCCTTTACAAACACATACTACCTACATCCACAAATCTTGTCTTTAAAACACCTTTTATGAAGCTTTCCCCTTTAAAAAGTTTTCAATTTTAATAATTTATCTAAACTGGGGACATCTACCGGCAAGTATAGAGAATTAAACGTTTCTAGTTGCCCCTTTTAGAACAAAAATCAAAATGTAAATTTCAAGACACATGCAGATAATAAGTAAATACAAATAATTTAATTTTAGCTATTTTTTTTGATATATTGCGTTGAAGTTTCAAGCGGCCACTAAAATAACAGTTTCAAAATGCAAATAGATGCATTTTATTGGAGATAATTTTTATTTTTTTTATTTATACTTATTTTTGTATTGAATGTATGTATGGCCAATAAATACTAGAACTTTAAGAAACGTCAAAAGCATGCTGAACAACATTTTTGGACGACCCTTAAATATTTTTGGGACAAATGTGTATAAATGTGAATAAATTTTAGTGCATTCGTTGTGCGCTGTCAACGTAGATCGTGGATCTAATTCACTGCCATTTGGCACGGAATTACATTTACACAGCCCAAACAATCATAAAACAACTTTCTCTCAAGTCCCAATATCCATGCATGCATAAATTTGTACATATTTGGGTCGATGATAAACAAAATGAAATTGTGAAAAAAATGCATGATAATGTGACTATTTGAATGGATAAAAAAATTTGATTAAAAATTGATCCAAATTGTATACAAAAAGATTTAAGTTTTTGGTAAAGCTGGAGCTAAAATAATATGTGTTATACAACTTTAACGTGTTTAATTTGGATAGATATGCAGACAGACAAAACAAAACGCATTAAAACCTCCACCAAATTAATTTTAGCAAACTTAACAACCACCCATAAAACTGTGACAGATTGTGAATCGCAAACTAAAAATTTCAAACAACGAATATTTCGTTCCCTTTCTTTCGGATGGAATTATTTATTTGCATGTGTGAAACGGGAGGGGAGACTTTTACGCAAATTATACCTCAAAACCTAAAGCTAAATAAATATTTGGATATATATGTAAGGGTTGGAATTTGGAATAAAATCCCAATTAATGGTCTTTAATTTTGGGGAATGTGACGGAATATGTGAACTAATAACCAATATACAGCAAAACGACCCACTACCAAAAAGAAAACTGGAAAAGATTCAAATCCAAGGAGTGCACAAAAATCTTTGGATCGGAGTTTGTTATGTGGACATTTGTCCGTCTGTCTATTTGTTCGCGAAGAAAGCTTTCTAAGGCTATGCTTCGCTATATCATTACAACCGTTTGGGATAAAAGTCATCGTTGTTCGCTCCATTGCCATTTCCTCCGACATTTAGTAGATGGGTAAAATATGGAAAGTTTTTCTGGGTTCTGAACGAAATTTTAAATATGGATTTGGTTAGACAATTGAATAATTCTGCCGTAAAATAAAATAACCCCCACTACATTAAATTGTCCCCTTAAAATAAATATAAATATAATGATTGCATTGAAGAAAGTTTTAGCTCCAAGTTTCGTGGCTGGGCCCCATTCAAACAACTTTTAATATCTAATGTTATTTTATGTCCTCAAATTTCGCAATTTTCTCCTCCACCCAAATAACAAAGTATACAAACAATTCATACAGCCGAAGGAACATCCATACAAAAGCTATTATGGAAGGGGGGAAAGGCAAAGTTAGCCATACAAAATTATTGCAGTGTTTCAACGTCTCAACAATTTGCAATAAGATAAATAATGGAAGGTATGAGTTTATCTATATGCAAAAATATTGGGGGCATTTGAGTAAGTAGCTGTTTTAAGTGGCTACCAGTTTTGGCTGTTTGCACAATAAAGGAAGTTATTTAAGTCACGATTTTTGTGCAAATATCGCTCAAAGCAGGACAACATTTGAACAAGATTAGGTAAACAATTATGAACATTTATTGCTCAATTTTTGCAGGATATATATTTTATTTAAAAAAAATCAAAGCATAGTAAACCCTCACAAATTAATTACACCGATTTGTAGCGGTTAATTAAGAATCTTTGAAATATGTTTATTGCATTCCATTGCATTAGTGAAAGCCACAATGTTTACGTTGTTGCAAGGTCTCAAAAACTGCTACTTAATTACACCCTTTTGTAACTCTAATTAAGATTTAAAATTGTTTACATTCCACTGGAATAAATGTAATGGAAAAAGTGCCAGGTTGAAATTATCATTTAGGGAAAAGATAACTTTAATTGAGCCCTGCAAAATGGAGAAAGTAAAAAATTTAATTTCTCCCATAAAAAATAACCCTTAAAAATTTCAAATAGTTATAAAGATGTAACGGACTCTTTGAGATTGAGACAACATTTGAAAAATTTAGTTTTCGTGATTTTGAGAAGCTTTTGTTTTTTAACACAGCTTTCGTCACTTGGAAAAGTTTTGCCCCTTTCTCTGACATTGCGTTTAGAGATTTGTACAAACTTAGTTTGGAAGCAGACAGACAAGCTGTTCCCTTAAAATAGTTTTCCCATCAAATAAAGCAGTTTCAGCTTTCTTTCTCCGTTAAGTATGTTTTAACTAAGTGTGGAGTAAATAGCCCGAGGGAGGAGTAAATAATGTCCATTGTTATTTGTGGTCCTGTTGGGAATTTTCTTATGCCAAAAACAACATTTTTAGCCCCAAATAAATCACGCCAATGTTTAAATCTAAAACCTAAACCACTGTCCAGCTTTTTTCAAGGGAAAGCAAAAAAAACGTAAAGCAAATCCAGAAAAATTGCCACCAACTTTATAATGATTAAACGGGCTCTGGAAAAATAAGACAAAATATTTATCTTGGACTCAAGATCTGAGAACTTTTTATCTTTACACCTTTCTTAATTTAGAGAAAAATTATTGAGGCAGTAGTTTTACTTGTTTTATGAGACCAAAAGTTTTGTCTGTCGGCAATCTTTCAAACTAGTGTTCCTCCGAGGAATTTCCTCGGCAGATCAATTATGACAAAATATCAACAACTTAGCGTATTAATACATTGACTGCAAATTCTGCAAGTTCTGAACTAGATTTTAATAAAAAATGTTAACCTTGAAGATCATAAGTTAAAACCAATATTAATTGGAGCATGACAAGAGATTAGTACTATATTATTGAGCATGGTGGAATACCAACTTTCCGGTCATTAGGACAAAACGCTCGAGAGGCATTGTTGGAGGGACAGATCCAGATCAATTCACACCATTTCATCTTAAATTGAGACACTTTCAAATTATTGACGCTACTTGATTACACCCATTTCTTCTCTCTAGACTTCTAGTTATATACATATATGAATGGGGGAAAGTAAATTGTCTTTGATCTCCTGCCGCCTTCTGCGAGTAGTGTATATTCTCAAATTATAAAAGAGATCAAATTACATCACATCCACACTTCAAAGATGAAAGATGGGATGTATTACTTACATAGTGTACATATATAGTTAATTCCCTGGGGCTAGGAACATATTCAAAGGAGTCGGTGGTGGTGTTGAAAAATTTAATTTATTGTTGCCCAATCTTGAGAGAGCAAAACTCATAACAACTGAAGCTTCATAGGACAGGCTCTAATGACACAGCACTCCAACTTTCCCCACAATATTGGAATTGGGAATGCAAACTACCGAAACTGGAACAAGAAACTTTGCTAATAAGAAACATTTGCAGTGAGCGTAAAAAAGGGCTGAGATGGTAAAATCAGTTTTAAAATGAAGATATTTAGCAAGAAATGTGGTAAATGGGTACAGTAAGTAAGTGGCGGAAATGAGAGAAAATTAACATTTGTTTGCATACAAGTCACAAATATAGGCAAGACAAACAAACGCTCAAAGAGATTGTGAAACAGATAACATCAATTAAAAGGGACAAACAGATTGAAATTCGTGAGACAGACAGACAGACAATTATTCCATCTAATAGCATAAAGTATTCTGTTGGATAATAATTGAGAAAAGTCATGGAACTCCTAGCGGTTTTAGTTTTAATTCCCAAACTTTCTTCTTGCTCAAATATTTTGAACTAATTAGACATAGTTAATTGAGCCAATGCAATGCATGCAGTTCATGAACCAAAACTTAAATCAGAGAATTTAAATCTTTTGCTAAGCTTTTGCCAGTCAATTGAATTGTCATTTGGAAGTGGAGATAAATTTGGGCTGGATTTAGTATTCGGGATTTGTTAAATAGGTCCATTTGGCAGAGTTTTGGGTTTTGGTATTCAGGGAGTTATTTATACAGAGCTCTCGGAGGAATTTTCACTTCAATTTTTGCTGACCGATGATTTGTACTCTGATTTTACACTCAAAAGCAGAGGATTTCCTTTCACCAAAGAAGAGCAAAGGAAATCCAAACCCAAATCGTAGCCTACTTTTATTTGAAAGTGGAATGGTATAAGAAAGTAGTGAAAGATGTTTCAGAGTTAGAATTAGCGAAGGATAAAATGCAAAAAAGCAGCTAAAATTTTGAATGCTTGATTATTTGATGAGTCGATATCTTGTAAAAGTTTAAAAGAAATAAATGATTTGAATTTATGCCGATGATCGTAAAACAAAACTTTAATTTAGCACTGTTCAAAGCCATTATATAAAGTTTTATCCTTAATCACTTTCCAAACAAAAAAAATTATAGACAGAAAGCCATTATTTTAT
Source organism: Proisotoma minuta (assembly GCA_034698145.1). Lineage (NCBI taxonomy): Eukaryota > Metazoa > Arthropoda > Collembola > Entomobryomorpha > Isotomidae > Proisotoma > Proisotoma minuta. The sequence continues at coordinate 10,742 of JAQIXN010000269.1, forward strand.
CCGTTTACTAAAACATCTTATTTATTAAATCAAACAGCTTTTAAAGACAGACAGACAGATGGACAAAACTTTCAATTCTTTAAACTAACCCAAAAGTTACAAATCTTGTCCATGATACAGCATCAATTTTCTTGTGCAGTATTTGTGAAAGATCCATCTGCCAGTTCTAATACTGTAGTCAATCCTTCGTTTTTTTACAATGTTCTACGTAGCTTATATAAAGCTTAAAGATGTCAGCCATAAAATAAAATAAATTCCGGACGTAGCTCAACTTAAAACCAAAGTGCCATTGTTTTCACATTTGCTCATCCCCTTTTATTTTTATTCAATTAACCCTCCAATTAATCTTGGAGAGAAAAGAAATTAAAAATTTATGCAGAGTCCCGCATGATGACAGTTGTTTTAGATGCGGCGGCTAAGTGCCATTGTTTCCAACTTGACGATTTTTTTTAAACATTGTGGGGAAAGCAGCTGCAAACATACGGAGAATGAGAAAGGATTGTCTGTCTGTCTGTTTGAACGATTTGTGTTAAATGCATAATATTTGAACCATTGAGGCCCATTGGTCATTAAGGTCAGAGGTACCAAAACAAAATATAAACAGCAATATATAGTAACGCTTAAATATAATGTATAAAGTATTATGTATCTACGGTAACTTCCGAACTTTTAGGCTCATAAGAATGAAAATGAATACAATTATGAGTGATCCTGAGGGCATAATACAAGTCACCTGCAAATATTATTAACCTTGTATATAGATCAAGGTCAAAAGGACTACAAATCAACATTAAAATTTGTCATTCCCACATTAACCTTTACGCAAAACACAACTTTCACAATGCAACCTTTGCCAAATCTCAACTTTCCCAATGACTTCATTCCAAGGTCAACTGTTTATTTATAGTTTCACCCCTTAGCTACATTCAGTTACAATTCCGTAACGTTCTTCATTCTTTTCGAGAAAGTGGAGAAAGTGAGTGAAATTATTTGGACTCTGCTACGTGTTGAGAGGGACGGACGTGAGGAGATTTTTTAACGCCGGAAAAGTCTCTCGAGGTCCAATCAATTTGTTCACTCCCTCACCTTAACTTTACTTATCCGAAGGATAAGAAAAAAAGAACTGACCGCAACTTTTATTCCTTTCTTTGTTTAAAAGGGTCCATACTATATGTATGTAAGTATAATATCCATGCTATGTCTGTCTGTCTGTTTGATCAAGTGACCACAACCTCTGCTATTTCGTAGTTTAAAAATAAAGCTATACATACAAGCTATAATGTTATAGGATTTCAGTCAAAAAGATCTAGCTTTCTCTCCGTATATTCAGCAGGGTGAAAAATGTGCAAAAATGTTAAGGAATGAAAATAACTATCATTGGAATTTTTCATAAAACATAAATTTCATTGTAACATTTCAAAACTGCTATAATTTGAAACTATTTGGTAACTCTCTATAATTACCCCTGGATGAAGCCAACATCAAAAAAGCAAAAAAGGAAACATTTTTAGCCCACGTCTAGCTTATACCTAGGTATACAGATAGAGATGCCGTTCCTTTGTTGAGTCCATTTGCTGAGGGGTCATTTCACGTAGTTGTGGTAGTTAAGTAACACAAATAAAACAAGTCAGAAGGGACTCTGAGTTGATACTTTTACTTTCAAAATCTTTCCCTTTCTTCTCAAACACTTTGGACTTTCAACAAAAAAACTACTTCTGTACTTTCCTCTGTTTTTTACACTCGCCCCCTTATGTAATATGCAATAAAAATTGAAAATTGGGCATAGCTTAGTGGCGTCGATTTGAAAAAAATGTTGATAAAATGAAGTTTGTCCATTAAACGCATTAAAGTAAAGGTCCTGCAATTAAAACTTGACAATTTCTCCATTTTGTCTGCTTCCTAGCTTTTACAGATAAAATGTTGGACAGACAGACATCTTGTTGCAATATAGTACTTAACAAACCTTTTTAGTTTTACGTTCTTGGTGGGTGTGAATTTTGTGGGAATAAATTTGTTTTACCAGTTATGCCTTTAGGAGTTAATAACTTTTAGTACCAAACTAAACACGATACATTTCATGGGCCCATAAAATAAAATAAAATTCAGCCAATTCTTTCGCTTGGAAATTGGAGTAATAAATTTTTAGGTATATAAATATATTGAGCTATAAGGTTTAAGTATTAGGTATTAGCTCTGTGGTGGATGATGAATTTTATTTAGGAGCTAGAGATGCAAATATTTTATATACAGTAAAACCATCCAAATTCTAATAATCCAGCCACTCAATAAATTAATGCAGACAGAACAAATTTAGTCAAGTAGCGAAACTTTAATCGTTTTTAAATAAAAATAATATATAGACAGATATTGTAAATAGCCATTTAATTTTAGGAGGGTTTGAAGTTTTATTAAATTAAATTCTGTTTTAAAAAATTTCCGAACCAACAAATCTCAAAAACTTCCAACGACAGACAAACATGCTTTAATTCCTTTAGCATAAAACATGTCTACATAGTAAATAAGCAAAGCTTTAGACAGCTATACTTTAGAAATGTTACTAATTGTAGTAGGAGGGAAGAGTTGGAGTGGATTTAGATTGTAAATTAGACTTAATGGCCGTAAACACCTCACCTGCCTGCTTTTGGGTCAGCTTTGGCTAAAGCCGGGATATTCTGTGTTTCTGGAGATAACTCTGACCACGACTTCATTTATTTTAATCTAACCAAAGCCCAACTCTAGACAGGGATGCAAATATTGGAGAAAATTTATTAGTCTGAAAAGGGTTTGCAAAGGGCAATGGAAAGAATTAATCAATAAAATTTCATGACATTTTGTCCGTAAGGTAAAAATACGCACATGTGACTTGACCTGAGATGAGATGTGACTTCAGGTTGCTAATTCAAAAAGCCAGACAATTAATATATTGTACATTAGGGATAAGTTAGCGCCATCTAGCGGCTACCACAGTTTAGCTAATCAACGTTATGAAAATTGTTTTAATTTTGCTACACAAAATGCGGCATGATCAGTTGCAACTTTTTTAGCTTCTTATTTTGACATTTTTTTTTTTACTTAGTGGTGTTTTTCCTTATGTGTAATGTAAGTACAACAATTTTTACTGTGCTGGAAAAAAACATTTATCCAGCCAAACCCTAAAGATATAAATTCCCTTGGTCCAACTCCATTCCATATGTATCATCATAAAGCTAGGGTTGAAGTGACCATGACCCACTTAATTTCGTTTCCACAAAACTAAAACTGTTTCTATTTCTCCCGGAGACATTTCATTAAAAAATGCAAAATTCTTTCGCAAAGATGCTGCAATTTAAATCCAAGCTAATACAAGGTGTGTGTATATATCTGGTAAAAAATCTCAGGCTGCATGACTTGGAGAAATTTAATGCCCTCATGAGGAAGAGAAAGCAGAAGAAAGCAAAAAAGCTAAACTCTAGAACTCGAGCTTAACTTTCATTGTTTTTGTATCATGAGGAGCAAGAGGACGTCATACTTTTTAATAAGTAGACCAAGGGTTTAGGGTTAGACACATATGTTAGAGGAATGTCTGTATTGTCTGTCTGTTGAAGATGTTAGTGATCTGCTCACGCTTATGAAAGAAATGAAATGTTAGAAATTTCAAAGTATACTATAATATGATGATATTTTACTAATTGGTTACTACATAGAAAAAGAAATTTGAGATTTAGATTTAGAGAAAATAACATAAACAGTCGCTCCATTGCACCCATTTGCACTTTTAAAATGTTACAGTTTAAACTTTTCATCTCCAATTTGCAAAAGGCGTCACACTTTGATTACATCCATTTTCTCTAATACAGATATTTTATATTTATTTTATTTGCTGGGAACAGTTCTCATTTCCAAGGTCTAATTCCGTTGTAATATCTGGTCATAAAATTCTTCCATACCTTGCATTGCATTGCAAAGGATGTAGCCCAGTTGTGTAAATAATATCGATATATGGTGATAGTTTATCATGGCGATAAGATACATATTTGATTATGATTAAATTTATTATTTTCCTAATTAGTTGGGCCATGCACATTTCGTAGGATAAAATAAATAAGTGAGATTTGTGTAGTTTCGTGCAAACTTTTTCTCGCGTGTGTTCACTCAGCGTAATGGAAATTTTGTACACGGACTGGATTTTACGTTTACTTTGCTTAGAAAGGTAACAAATAAATACAAAATGGATATAAATGTTTCCTCAATTTCTCACCTACGCTAAATTCTAAGGGGAGCGAAGAAAATACTTTTTTATGAAATGAAATTAATGGAAGTAAGTTTGAAAATGGATGTAGGAAAGTGGCAAATGTAGTTTCAGTTTGTAAACTGTGAGGATCTTATTTGGAAGTTGGGGAAATATATAGGGTAAAATGATTTTGAGCTTGTTTCAGCATTCAGACAGATGAAAGTTACCTGCAAAATAAGACAAGTGAGCAAGCAGACAGACAAACGATAGAAGAAGCTAAAGCACTTTTCCTCAAACTGTGATCCATTACCAATTAGTTGTTTGCTCTGCTCGCATGAGTTATGATCCCCCGAATTTTATTTTTATTGTTTCTTTAATTCCGTGGGACTTTACTCTTTTGCATAAAATAAATTTGGGTGTCACACATCCTGCCAACTTTAGATATTTATCTACCAAAAATAAATCAGACGCAAAAGTAAAAGATTTTGGCAGCTACTCAACTACTAAAGATTTGCTCAAGATGTTAGTCCTTTTAAGGGGTAAAGAGTTAGATGAAACAAAGGGAGAAATATGATACATTTTGTTCAGTGGGACATCCTCATCATTTTTTATATGGACCCACGCCAAGACTTGTAATCTTAAGAGAAGAATTTATTATGTAACGCAAAATCTTCAATATTACACTTGAGAATCAATGAGATGGCCATTTAAAGAAATGTTTGCAGAATGTTAAAAGTAAATAATTTTGTAGAGCTGTTGGTAAAAGAAAGTAGCATTTTTTAAATATTTTATATATAGTTAAAATTTTGATATTTTATTTAGTTATACATATGCACAATACACAAACAAATAAATGGCCCCGAGCTCTCAAAAAATTAAATTTCTTTGATATTTTAAGCACAAAAGTTTAAAGCTGGTTTATTTTATTTGAAAACAAAGAGAAAGCATGCTTTCTCTTTCTCAAAGAATAAGCGTGGCCTTTAACTGTTTTCTACACATTGTAAGAAGTCTGAATCTCTCATTCTAAGTTTTATTTTAAAAGAGACAATGGAGAAGAGAAAGCACAAAACTTTCTCCAACCATTTTCACTTCCTTCTGCACTAATTACATAATGTACAAAGGACGAGCAAGGAAAGGATTCAAAACTCAAATTAAATGAATGTTATGAGCTATATATGCATGCATTTGGAGAACTTTTGAAGAAGTTTGCACGAAGAATTAAATATATCTTTAGACTGAATGGGCTAATTTATGGGAGTGAAACTATTGTCTGTCTGTCCTCTCGGAAACTCATCCTAACATTTCAACCTAGAGAATTGAAATATTATATGAATCCTCATAAGAGCTCGTCTAAAGCCAATTTACCATATAGCCATTACAATCCAGGCCAAAGGTCATGAAATTACAGTGGTTTGTTAAAATAGCATTTAAACAATTTAAACGATCAAAGTTAGTTTTCCTTAGAATGAAAAAATATTATTCGCTGCTGCTTTACATCCATTTTGCAACAATTATATGATTTTTTGTTGTTGGATGCCCGGATGGGCTTTATTGCACTTTCTCCGAACAATAAATTCTTTGGCTTCTAACTTCCTACAGACTCATTTTTTTACCATGGACTTTTGATGAAAGAAAATTTCCAACCCATCAAACTTAAATTGTTGAATTGGCATTGTTATCATTAACAATGCCAATGTGGGCCAATTTCAATTGTTGTTTTTTGACCCCTAAAAACATCGTCTCTTTTGAATTGACTATGTGACCTAATTTTAATTTTAATTGTTAATTTCACAGGGTGAGATGATTGGTGGAGAAAGATGAAGAAAGAGAAGAGAGTTGTGGGAGAGCATAAAATAAAAAGTGGTAAAAAATCTGGGGGGCTTCCGTCCTTGGTCATCGCTCTACTAAATACCGTCCGATCTTCCCCAAACACAAACCACGCCCCCAAAACTCCAAATACAAAGGAAGTGGCAGAGGATGGAGACAACAATCGTACGTTTTTACAGCCTCTCTCTTTTCTTGAAAATAGACGTGCTTTCTAACTTATTTTTAAGAGACGCAACTTAAGTTTAAAATTCAATTGCATACAAATTCGAGATCAATAGACAGGGGATTATATAGCATTTTTTTATATGTCCTGTATTCTATAATAATATTTGAATATTTAAAAAAATATATAGAAAATTTTGTATTGACGAAAAAGAAATGAAAAATACGACAAAAAAATTAAATGTAATTTTTATAATTTGATTTTTTAAGACAATTATTTCCATTGGTTTCAAAGGTAGATAAATATAAGAGTATTTTATATATAAAAACCTTAACTGTATTGGTACCTAAGATCTTAAACAAAAGCACAACGATTTTATTTGCTTTGAAATGTTATAAGGGCATAATATTTCTAATGTTTGACCAAAATAAAATGTGTCGACAGGTGAACATTTCAAAAGAATAAAACACTCTGAGAACTGCTTTAGACCTCAAAGCTTTTGAAATATTTAAATCGTGTGATCTTTCAATATGTTTCAAGTTTTAATATCTGAAAAACCGCAGACTCAAAACTCAAATATAAAATATTGTGAAAGCTTATTCTTTCTGGATTTAATCCTTCCAATGTTTGACACAATTCAAAACAGATGACAAAATAGATCTTTGTTCTTTTATACTGCTATGATTTTTGTTTCTTTTAAATTTTCTATACATTTTCTATAAGTGAGATTCTACTTAGAGCTTTATCAATCATATTTATGCTCCTAATATTTTTGTGGGTGAATTGAGATTAGTTTTCCAAACACAACCTCTAAAGACTTACAACACTTCCATTTCTAATCATTTACAAAAAATATTTATTTACGTCCCACTGGCTAATAACTAATAAGTGTTGTGTCTGGGCAATTAGCTGACTTTGTATTCTGTTCAGGAGGGAGTAAGAGCATATGAATCACTTTGATTCCCTAATTTGGCCTTTGATGAGATTACAATTGAAATTCTGAGCCTGGCACTGCTACGGACCGACAAATAGGAACAAGCACAGAATTCACAAACTATTTGGAGTGGAGCTAGAACTCGGGATTATCTAAATTGGTCAGAGAGGTTCTGAGCCTACTAATTCACACGAGACAGAGCAAAGGAACCAAACCAACGTTGTATGTATAACTTCCCTGGACAAAATAATATATACGGGGTGGTCAAATATTTACTAAAACAGTTGCAAAATTCTTTCAAAATCGGATTAGTTGCAAGACTTTTCTAAGATTTTATGTTAGTTTATAGTACCATACTTATTTTTTGTCTGCATTTTGTAAGGGCTACCTTTTATTTTAAAATATTTATGTTTTTGCCATTCAAAAATTCTTGAAAAAGGAAATTGTTGACAAACGAGGCTCATTTTTTGGATTGAGAAAACATTTTTTCCCTATTTCTTTAGTAAACATTTATTTTTCCCCGCACAATTCTAGAATTACCGACACTTCCGGGTTGTATAAAATCAGTTTTAGGAAACCCTGTAAATATTTTTAGGATAGGTAGAGTTGAGAATTGCAATTATCTGTTCCTCTGTTCATTTGGGGTGGGTGTGGTCGGTTGGGTGTGGTCGGCTAAATTGCCCCATTCCCTTTCTAATTAAACTTGGATTGGACCCGTAAATCTAGTCCAGCTTTCATTCCCTTCTCCGCTAATGAATAAATGCAGTCTGTTCGTCTGCATTTTGTAGAATTGTGTTTGTAAATGGAGCAATTAAAAATTGTCGTAGTTTTGCTGGAGGATAAATAACTCTTATTTTCAATACGATAAAATTGCAATTATTTTGAATTGGGGATTAACCACATTCTTTTCTGTCTGTCCTTTCAATGGTTAAAAATCACTTTCACTACTTATTTACACCCTTTTGTCACTTTCGAGTGAGTGAGTAGATAATATTTATTTGGGATTTGCATCCACTGAACTGTTGTTGCATGGTTTGGCTGAGGAAGAGAAATTAAAATTTGTAATGTGACACATGCCATGAAAATAAAATTGGTCAACTGTTTAACTCAAAATGTTGACATGAGTGAGCGAATTCATTTCCACATTTTTCTTATTCATGAGTCCTCCACACAATTCATACAAATTTGTATGGATCGGCGCTCACGCTTAGCCTTAGAGCCTCACCCTTCCTCCTGAATTATGTATACAAACATTCACATTGTGGCAAGCGAACAAGAACAAGTAAACAAAGGCCGCTACCAAAAGCTTTAAAAATCCCTAAAAAAAGTGAGAAGAGTTGGACTTTTTTGCATGGAGAAACTTTTTTAAATAAATTTTTAAATCCTTTAAATCCACTTGGATGAGAAATTTAAAGAGGTCAAAGATGAGCAGCGACATCTAACGGAATTTTAATTTTTGAGCTATTTGGAATTTTTTGCTTTGATCGTGTAATTTGCACCTCTTTGAAAAATAAGACATAGGCTCCACTTTCATAAAATGAGGCGCTAACTTGGTCCTTTAACAGCGCCATTTAGATAAATTTTATTCTAAAGGACGTACTATCTCCTTCTAAACTTATCCTTTGTGTTTAGTATGTTTTCTTAAATCGGAATTTTAAAACCAAACTTTTACCTCATTTTAAAAAAATTCCAAATTCTCGACATTTTGCATATAGAATTTGGCTTTAACTTTTGCTACCCTAACCAAATCCCCAAATCCAGTGATGCATTACAGAATTTATGAAGGGTTCTAGATGTAGATAGGATGCATAATGTATGATAGGATCTCAAGGGCCCAAAAACAATCCAGACTTTCTCCAGACTTTCTCTCAGTCTCATCTACTCTCATTCTACTTTCTTTCTTTGGGGCACTTGGAAGTTGGATCTCACAGACGCCGGCGTAGTAACCAAGGATCCTTCAATCATCCCGTCCTAATTTTACAATGAGTAAAACAGAGTTAAATTTAATGATATGTATCCAACGATACAACTTAAGAAAAGTGAGTAAAATTTGAGCCAATTTACAAGAATGATTATTCAATTCCTCAATGGATTACTCAACTTAGAACAACTTTGAGTAAAATGAGTAAAATTTAATGAAAGAAAATAGACTCTTAAAAACGTAAAATTTAAAGAGTGTTACTCAATTCTGGAGGAAGTATACTACCCAGAAAATCGACTAAAATTTGATTAAATTAGCACCATTTAATATTATACTGAAACTTTACTCTTTTTCTAAATTTTCCATTCACAAATATATGAAAATTGGCCGTTTTAAAATCCCAATATGAATGTTTGTTCCCCGGAATTTTCCAACGTGCTCCGGGAACTTTCTCTTCTCCAAAACCTTTTCCACTTTCTCCTCATCTCTCAGAACTGACCTACTAGCCGAGGAGAAAGCACCCACACGAACACTCTCCCGTTTACAGCGAAAATACTTGAAATATCTGTGTTTGTTTGCCTTATTAGTTTATGGTTGCTCATCACTATATCGTAATTAAATCTTAATTAAAAGCCGTACCTGATTTTTAATGCGAAAAGAGTAAAATGTTTTGGCACTGGGATTGGAGGCGATAGATGCTAGACATTAAATTTTAAGTAAAAGTCTTCCTTGTGATTTTAAGTGATTTTACTTAAGTGAGTGAAAATAAATCCGTCAAAATAGGGAAGGTCAAGAAGAAGCCGGGATCAATGCACATAACCACTCCGGGTAACTTTTGTGAAACATTTATTTTAGAAAAATGTAGACAAATAGAAGTTCTGGGATTCTTGCACGTGGGCAAATTCCAGAGTTGACTACAACAGGAGCGAGTGTTTTGTAATATTGGGTAGTGTGTAATTTCCTACCTTGCAAACTTGATACGTGTTCGCTGATCAATTTATTTGTCTGTCTGTTCGTCTTTCATTTGAGCTGAGATTTGAATTTAGCTAAGTATAAGAATTCAAAAACAATTTTGTTTAAACTCTTGCTTACAGATGTTGTTTGCCTAATGACCCAAGATTTGTTTCACAAATATCATTTGTTCTATTTATGCTTTTCTTATCTGTATGTAGAACATCATATGTATGTATCAAAGTATAAATGTATCAAAGTTTTGTCTGTTGTTTGAATCTTTTAAACTTTCTCAATTGAAGGTTGATGCCTGTAATTTACAAACCGTATTTAAGACTTTCAAACAGCTCGATAACACCTTTTTAATGTAAAAAGATTTTAAGTAATAAAGGCCGAGCTCCATACAGTTTATTAAAATTACAAAAATGACAACAAAAAAATAAAGAGTGTTTTACTTTTACAAATATCGTCAAACTTTGTCCAAGATTTTTGAAGTTGTACTTCAAAATTGTTGCGTTGGTGATCCGATAAAACTTTAATCGCATTTGATCATAATTTGAATCGTTCTAAAAAAAAATGGCCTGAGATCAATAACAGTGAAACTTTATTATAGCCCGAGCTCCACAAACTTTTAGAGCTTTCAGCAACATTGCTTAAATCTATTCACTTTCCCCACATATGAAACCAATGAAACTTTCACCCGAGCTCCATGAAGTTGCATAGATTGAAATTTGAATTGGGGTTGAAGCTTAGCTTTGGTTAGTATTTTTGTGCTGCTCATCAATGGGATAGGTGCTAATGCTTAATGCTGGCTAATGTCCCCTGGGAAGACTTTTATTACCTCCCCACTTTTTCCCTCCCATAAAACATGCAAATTCACCCCCACCCAAAAAACCTAAACCTAAAAAAGGTTCTTCATTCCCTTCGCTTCTTAATCCACCTTTTATTTTACTGCCTATAAAATAAAAGTCAATTCCCCATAAAAAAAGAAGGCTAAGACTTAAGAAAGACGAAGGCAATTAGCATTCAGTAGCAAAAAATTCAGACCACATAAATTTAATCCATCTCACAGAGATAGGTTTAAATTGGCAGAAGATGTTACAGTTAGATATATAGACATTTATGACATTCGCAGTACGTCTCTCTACGTCTTGAATTTGTCTTGAAACAGAGAGATTTTTTGCAAAATTTCATTCTATTGAGATTGATCCAACGTTAATTGTTTGCATTAGTTTGGGATGGTTTTAACATTTTTTTAGCTTTCTTTAATGTCTGCCTGTACGTTTGTCTTTTCGATTCTGCGAATTTTTCAAGATTTTTTAGAAAAAACTGCAAATCACTAATTTCATTGAAATTGACCCACTTTTGGAAGTATGCACAATGTACATATGACACATAATGTAAAATACTTTCACACATTAATTACAGCCATTCTCATCACTAATAATAACGTTGTAATTTGTTTCAGGTGAGAATGGAGAGTGTAGCCCTGCAATAAAGTTACCTGAGAATTTGGAAGGATTAATGCGTGCGGATCATTTCCCCTGTCAGCGACATCGATGGAACACTAACGAGGTAAACTACAACCACCACTTATAATACACCCTCAAAATATCTACTTTGTCCAACCCCAGAAAGAAGCTACAATTAATTAATTAAATATACAAAATAAAAGCTACTAAACCTCCTAAAGAAGAAGGCTGTGTAATTTTGGACACTTTCTCTTTATGGATAAAACCAATTTTCCCATATTAATTTTTTCCATTGATATTTTATTTTCCTGATTACAATAGTTTTTTTGAAAACGCAACCTCAGTCGAACAATAATTATTTTATGCCTGAAAAAATCAACTTTCGCTTAGCCTGAAATTGCAGCCAAACTTTCTAAACATTTTCCATTGTAAACAGTACAATGGACAAAAGGGATAGTTTTCCCAAATCTTCTGAAGCCTGAGCCAATGACACCTCCGCAAAATAAATTACAGTGTTTGAGAACTCATTCATAGTTGAGTAATTACTTGTGAATTAATAATGGGAGACGGGAATTTGGTTCATTAATTCACTCCCTCGCCAGATAATCATTATAAACTAATGGCTTCTTCCATTCTATGGCCAAAGTAGACAGCATCTGGTTAATTACGTCCCCCGACAGCCCCACAATTTAAATCCTCCACAACTAATTAAAAACTTAATTTGTCTACAAAACTTTCAGCGTTAGCTTTCAATGCAAAATAGTTGAATTAGAACCACGAGGGAAATCTATCAGTGTTGATTTTTAACTTGAGCCCTTTATATGTGCCAAGGACAAAAGTTTTAGTACTCATAATAATTTCATTTTTAGAGGCTGTTTTATGTGATCGGTTTCATTGTCTGTCTGTCCATGGTTTCAATAAAAAAAACTTGTAAAAACTGGATCCCTCTGTCCTTTCTCTTGGACGCTACATCTGGCAACCTGAACCTTCTTACATATGAGACCATATCTGAAGTGAAGCTAAAAAAAAGGGCCCTTTAGGTTATGACCTCAAAGGTCAAAATATCATCACATCGTGGACTACTGCTTCGCCCATTGTCGGGGAAAGTTTTTATTTTCGTCAGCCCTGTATAAAAGATAAAGATTGGCTTTGAAAACCAAATTTTGGGGTTTTATGATCCCATATAACTTTTGATGGGTTTAATATATTTGAGAGCAGCCTTCATGTCTATCGCTCTGTCAAAACCAACTGTCTTCAATTGAATTCTATGGTACACGTAGATAACTAAAATCCAAAACCAACTCTGGGTCGAGCGTAATCAAGTTCAGTCTGTCTGTCCGACATCTAGAAAGTGTTATGCAATACTTTAAAGGTTTATGCTCCTTTTGATGGCTTAATATGTTTGAGATAACGGTCTGTCTGTCTGTCTGTCTCTAAAATTTGATGTTCTCCAAAAGCTTTCACCTTTAGCTTGAGCTCAGTCATTTTATATGAAGTGAAAACAATTTCCATATTTTAAACAATTCTGTCGCCAGTCAGTCAAAACTTTGACTCAAAATTTACCCTTGGCTCGAGCTTTATTAAGATATAACCATCGAAAGAATTTTTGCATTTTTAAAACAATATCTGTGTATGGGGCTCGACCTACATAGATTTTGCTTCATTGCTTGAAATTGAACAAACAAACCTTGCTCGAGTTGTTCAAAACCAAGTTTGATAATGATGAAATGAAAGCAATTTTTCGGTTGACGTGGAATGCAAAGCTGTGACCTTTTTGTTTTTGCAGCTCATGCTTTCTTTTTGAGTGAAAGCTTTTCCAGTGTTGTAATTCCTCTAATCCCAACAAAGTCTTACTCCAAGACTTAAGCTCTTTAGATTCAGATGATGGATGACTTTTTAAATCACTCACCAAATCTCTCTCCCTCATTTGTTTAATTTTTACCCATTTACCGCAAACGATGCAAATTCTTTGCAGCTTAATATTCACACAATAAGTAAACTCTTTTGTTGAAAAATGATGTAATGATGTTACAGAAAATTGGTATATTTTTAAACAAATTGGCCGATAGACTGTTCAAATAAAGAAAAAAGAACGACGAAACGACATTACACCACCTGTGACCTTGATGGTCATGACAACTAGACCTCTTGATATGAGATATGCATACGAGAGTCCAGGTTTCAGGTGGCTAGATCAAAAGTATTCAAAAGTTCAAGAATTAAGGAAAAACAGACAGACAGACGGACTGTTCACATATTTTTCTCTGCAGAGAATAAAAGTTGGTGAAAGTTGAATTGTTGCTGTACTGAAAGAAAGCAGCGTGAGATTTGATAAATTATCAAAGTTTAAACTATAAAAAGTTTGACCACAAACTTTTGTGACTTTTGCTAAAAGTCGCCGACTTTTAATATTTATGATAGACATCCCAAAAATTAATTAAATGATACTAACGTTATTTTTTTTACATTGCAGGAAATTGCAGCCATTCTCATAAGTTTTGCACATCACCCGGAATGGTTGTCGAAAGAAGTCAAAATCAGGTGAGAATTTAACAGAGCTTAAGTTTGTTTTAATTGGAGAAAGTTTTCACCAATAAAAACGCAATTGGCATAATTCCACAGTCTAAAACATAATAAAATGGCAATTTGGACTAATTCCACACATTGTATATGTTTACAATCTTAAAACAAAACCTTCGGAAGTTATTTGGAGTTTGAGCTCGAGTGAATAATTTGTATCACTATAAACATTTAATGCATTTTCGCTTTCCAATATCAATAAAAAAATTTACAAGTTGTAGAGATATTTCAAAGTAATCCAAAGCATGTTTTTTTAAAATTTTGAAATCTCCCAAAATTAAAAAAAAAATATTAATGTCCCATTATGTTGTGTTTTATTTATACGGATCAAAATCAACTATTAGATTTTTCTAGTTTAAATTTTAATTCTCAAAATAATCATCGGTATTCATTTCTAACAGTCCGACAGACAGACAGACGAGGACATTATATACTCCCTTGGTCGAGTCATAAAGGGGACGGGCAGTGGCTGGCCTTTACTTTAGTTTGTGTTTGCATGTTCAAGGCCCCGACTTTTATTAATCTAATCATCCCTCCACTGGACTGGCTTTTAGTTTAGAAGGAGCAAACACAACAATGGAACTTGATACATTCCCCGACTTGGACTTTCTCCATCTAGATCTTGATAGGACGCTGTTTAGGTAGTTTTTGGCTGGGCAGCCAAAACCAAAGATACAGAAATTATGTGTAATTACATAATCTGGAAGCAATGGGAGCTTACTTCCATAGCTCTGAAGACTTTTTCGCGTGTCCAGTTTCACTATACAAAGTAATACTAAATAAAAGAGTAAAAGACCCAGATTTGGGAGACCAGCAGCCAAATGCCAAATTACATTGCAAAATCAGTTAGGAACTACTCAAGTCAATGGAATGGATGTAGGCAAGAAATGAATGCTTTGGGGCAAACTGAAATTATTTTCTAATGCATGTAAATTGTTGGTGAAAGTTGTTCAAATCATATTTATCACGTTTATTGTCTTAAAAAGTTTTCTGATCTTTTTCTTCTCTTGGGAAAAATGAGAACTTGGTTTTTGGTATATTTTTATCTAACAAAAAAAATTGTAAGAAAGTGGTGAAAGCATTTTTTCAACTTTCTCCTATGGGAAAGAAAACCAGTTTTTGTGTGTGTAGTTTAAAACAGTTGCAAACTGATTTAGAAATTTTTAAACTTTCTCTGGGCATAATGCATCCGAATTTCAACTAATTCTACAATAATTGAGTTGAAGCCATCGACAGACAGACCGACCAAACTTTCACCTCTATAAATTAGAGTGGAGAGCTCAATAAATCGTTTGCATGTTGTTGTTGTGCGTATGCCGTTGCTGATTTTATCTCCAGTTCCAACTTCATTAAATCAATCAGGGCTGGCCACGGGCAGTCGAAAACTAAAACTAAACACAGCCGAAATTCGGATTCCAGAGTTTATGAGAAAAAGTGAAATCTTTATGGAAATGGGGCATGGAGCAAATAAATATTTTTACCCAGCCCTAGCCCTTTTTCTTATGTCTCAAGCCTTGGTCATCTTTTCCTTCTTCCTGAAAAAAGATGTACGACAGGGTTAAGTTAGTTTTTACCAGTGTGGAAAATTTTGGACAAGATGAGAGATTGTCTTATTTAGAGGATTTTTAATTTCTGATCGATTTTCGTTTTTTTTCAATCTGTTATCAATTTTTCTAATTTTTCAACAAAATTTTTAGCTTTCTAGATTTTCGACTAGAATAAGGTTTCCAATTTTTTCCATTTCATTTTACTTTCATCCCTTTCTATCTCCCAGTGGGAAAAATTAGGAAACCCTGAATTTTGGTATTCCAAGCCAGAAGTTGGTCTTGGGTCATAACATAAATATTGGAGGAGCACCACACCTGAGCATCGCTACATAACTCTTAGTTTTAAGGGGTCGTAAAATAAAATTTATCCAAATTTTCATTTCTACTTTGTAAATTTCAGGCCGAAGAGTGGCTCCATGTTGTTGTACAGTCGAAAGAAGGTCCGCTACCGAAGGGACGGCTACTGCTGGAAAAAACGGAAGGATGGAAAAACCACACGAGAGGATCACATGAAGCTCAAAGTCCAAGGCACTGAGGTAACTTTATCCAGCTCGACCTATAGCTTGTTTTCAGTTCTTACCTCTTTGGGCTTTTATTTCCTCCACTTAAGCAATCAAAGTGAGCATGACGAATCTCAAAGATTTTGCCTTATTTGATACGAAGTGATCATAAACAAAACTTCAAAAACAGTGACGAGTTAGTTCACAGTCAAAAAAATGGAACAGCTTGGAAACTGAGCTTTTTAGAACAAATAAATTAATCAAAGTGAAACAGTCACAAAGCAAACAGTTTAAAAGCTAAACAATCCAAATTTCTAAAAGAGAAAGTAAATGCTCAAAGTCAAAGTTTTGACAATTGTTTTCACACAATTGAAAATGTCAAGTGTTTACCAAGCACAATAATTAGTAGTTACTACGATAGAAGTTGTTATTTGTACATATACATTTCCTCTTTTAGCTCAAAACTAATTTAGTTTTCAATGTTTCTACCCACAAAAAAGTTATCCTACTTATATAACTTTCTCCACAATGAAAGAAAAGCTTCAAACACTTTTATGTAGATTCCATCTCTTGCACTTATTCCCATTTTGATTAGAGTTAAGTCTTTGTTTGGCTGGCACATTAAAATATTATGGGAGGGTGGCCCTTAAGGGAAGGCCGCAAGGAAGCCGAGCTAACAAAAATATAAAATCCATCTCAGCCTCAATCTCAGCTTTTTTGTGCATCGGAGCGAAACTTTCGTTTCTGTTTCTTTTCTGAGGAAATGTGAAATGAGCTCTGGGCTATTGCTAACGCTGCCTCCGTTTCTAAAACCAAATCTTCTCAGTTCTCACTCCAAGTAAAGAAGCCATTTTTTATTCATGGAGAAATTTTGCAAGGAAATGCAATTAATGGCCTGAAAGCTTACTTACTCTAAACTAAAATATATTTTAATTTTTCTAGTGCATTTATGGATGCTACGTCCACTCTGCCATTCTCCCAACTTTTCATCGAAGGTGCTATTGGTTGCTGCAGGTGAGAACCATTTAAATTTTTGAAATATAGGTAATAAAATTATATTGTACTTCACCCAATGAGCAAGATTTGCTTTCACCCAACAAATTTTTTACGCATTTTCAGAGCATATATGAAATTAATTTAATTTAATTAATTTAATTCCCAAAAACTTCCAAACATCAAAACTTATGTCCTCGTAAATAAATCAAAGGACGAGAGGGCTAATAAAATAAGGCATTTTATTTTATTAGAAAGTTAATAATCCCCAGAACTCATTACTCAGTGGGAAAGGTAAAAAGTGGGCTTAGTAAAGTTTGTTTTGTGGGTGCTCCATTAAATGGCTTTGTATTGTTGTTGATTGTTCGGGAGAAAGTTCCGGGCTTAGCTTTGGACAGGTAATAAATTTGCCTTATCCCAACACTTTGTCTCCTCTAAGTGCTCCTAAATGAACAACTCACCGCATATTGATTTCAACACAAAAAAGGAACGGAAAAACGGAAAATCAACATAACTTTCACCACTGAAAAAAGTGGAACATCTCTTTGTAAAAGATTGTATTCAAATTGGAATAGGATAAATAAAATTTGAACAATTTTCACCAGAGAAATTGTAAAGTGTTGAAAATTGTTTGAATTGCAAATGAATGTAATCAATAAGTAGCATCATTTTCTGCTGCTGAAAGTTATAGCTTGCAATGCAAAGCTTATTTTTTCGGTAGAGTTGGAAATATTTGCGATTTATTACTGGCATAAACAAAATGTTAACCCTTTAAAAATTCTTACAATCAAACGACATAGCAAATGAAGTCAAAAAATTATCGTAAACTTTCCAAAAATGACAGACATAGGCCCATTGTGTTCCAATGTAGTAATTTATATGCCTGTCCTTGACGTCTCTCGTTTTCATTGAAGTGTGAATTAAGTGACAGGGGATAAATTTTGGTTGTAAAGAGATCAAAGAGCTCATTGAGTTGGGTACAAAGGAGAAGATTAATTAATGGGTTGATTGTTTGTTTAGAACCCGGACATAGTGCTGGTTCACTACCTTAACGTCCCTTACCCCGACGACTCCAAGTTGATCATCACCTCCAACGTGTCCATGTGGGGCGACAAGAAGGAGTGGACCAAGGAGGAACTCATCTCACAACTCAGGCCTATGTGTAAGTATTATTTACCACCCAAAAAATATTATAAGGAATACTTTAGGACAGTGTGTAGCTTTTGATGCTATTGAACTTATTTTACCTGTAATGGATGAAAATGGTTGGAAAATCAAAGCAGTTTAGCTTTAAAACATTTCTAGTAGAGTTTAAAACGCAAACCTTAAAATGTATTATTTTGCTATATCCCACCTTTAACCCATTTTGCTCAAAATTAATGCTTTTTGGCGTTGATTATTCATAATTACTGATCAAAATTAATTTCGAGCATTTAGCACGCTGTAGTGGTCTCGTGCTCAAAGACGACAAGAATCACTAAAATTTTACATCCTTGTCCAAAAATCATGTCCATCATGCTTTTAGTCATGTACATAGATAACACAAGTTAACATTCCTGAAGGGAAAGAGGGTGAAAGTATTTGTAGAGGAGGAAGAATGTGGATGACAAAAGCTTAAGTATCAATTAACCCCGAAAACTTTCCCTTTCTCTACAATCAATTCTATGCCCATCACATAAACCACGGACACTGCACTATAATACTCTGCTACAAATGTGTGTAATCGAGAAACGAAATTACTCTTTGGGTGAATTGAGATTTTTATTAAAATTAACCCATTACCAGCTTCATAATGTCTTATTTCTTTTAGAAAGGCACCAAAAAGTGCACAATTTAACGTTCCATTTTTCTTCAAAGGCAAGATGAGAGACAGGTTATCAAAATATCAAGAAGTTACGGGTCAAGACTCTAGAAATTTTTAATTAACTGATATTTGGGGTGCTGAAATAACCATTTAACAGGATCTACAACTTAAAATTTTTACAAAAATAGGCAGACAGACAGACATTTCAATGTATAAGGTAAAGCATCTGTCGAAGATAAAAATTGGGACAATGATTGTCCTTTTTTGCTGTTACTTAACTTTTGGAATCCACTCGATGGGAAATGAAGCGGAAGGGTCACTAAGCTTAACGTTTACGAAGCTGCCAAAATAAAAACTTTCCCCTGCCAAATTACTCCCTTCTTGTCCAACTCAATAGTTACCCAAACACTCCTTTTACTCAAACACAACTATTTTTAACTTTAACCAGTAGAAAAATGGAGTCAATTCAAAAATCTCAAAATCCAATCACAAGCAGACAAGTGCAATCAGTCCTCAAATAACACAACCAACTTCCATTGCTCTTCTTCTTTCACAGAAAGAAGAAAGGGCTCCAACTTGATGGAGCTCGAGAAATCGATTGAATCCAAAGTGGGACAAATTTGTACAAATGTTCTAAAGCCCTAATGTCTTTTAAATGTGGAGAAAGTTGGCTGTAATTTGATGATACTGATAGAAATGAAATTGAGACCGTTTTCTTTTTTTGTATCGTTGCAAAACGTTTCGTGTTTACAATTTTCCAGAAAATTGTATTATTGTAATTTTATGATAGAAATTTACGTAACAAGAATTTTTATTAAAAGAACTTTCCAGTATTTTTAACCCCCCTAAAATATAGAAACTTTTTTATTCTTAAAGGCCGGCATATACAATTTTAAATAGCGTTGTTTGCTTTGTAAAATTTTATTCAATAAACCATAAATTTATATCTTTTTGAAATATTGTTCAAATTTAAACTTTTGAGACGTCCGTTGAGCAGAAGTTTTTACAAATTTCATTTAAATGTGTCAATTTCCAGCATTTTAATATTGCAGGAAGAATCATTGCATTTTACGACAATTTCTTTCAAATTTTTGCCACGTTCTCTCATGAAGTTTCATGTAGACCGACAGACATTTCAAACACTTATATATATAACAAAGCCCTAGCTCGTGCTTTGGCCTTTACCGCTTTTGTGCCGCTTTGTGTCCTTGGCTGGGATGGTTGTTGAGGAATGTGGTGGCTCCGTTATGAAAATTTATGGGCGCAATAAAATACATGTCCTTTCTTTTTCCAGTTTTCAGTGAAGAGGAACCCGATCTCAATAACGAGCTGGAACTATCCGTAAGCTTATATGTTATGAAATAAACAGAGCACAAAACTAGAACCAATCAAATTGAAAAACCAAAAACCACCAAAAAGTTGCCAATTTAATTTTAAAGCTCTGATCTAGATTTATTTGAATTTGAATTTTGGTCGGGGAAAGTTTTGAGAGATTTAGTTCATGGACCAATGAACTTAACTCACTTTCACTTTCTCCTCCAAACTAAAATAAATTTAACGAGGGAAGGCGGTGTAATCAAGTGTCGGTGACAAAATCAATTTTCTGTAAATAAATATTTACACCGACAGACGGAAAGGAAAGAGTCTTTGTAGGCAGAATTTGCAATTTCACACATAATTGAATGCAATCCTTTGGAAATTTGAGCTGAATGTTACAAATTGTTGACAGACAGACACAGAAATCTTCTTTCATAAAACAGTTTGCAGCTTTTATTTTTCAAATTGTAAATCAAATGCAATATATCTGAAGTTTGAAAGTGTCACAGTTTCCAAAAACTTGTCTCAAGGCATTTTCCAAGATAGATGGACAGAATTCGCCTTCCTATTAAATCGCTAACGTCATAACTTAATCAAACTGCAAATTGATTTACATTGTCTGCAATCACAAATTTCAAACTTTGGCGACAGACAGAATTAGCTGTATATTATATCAATTCCCTTAGCACAGTTATTTGTGTAGCCAAAACCATCAATTTAGTTTAACAAAGAGAAATGTTCTCCATTTTCATTCTCCAATATTTGGCAGTGTTTTGTTTGTTGTGGTTGTGTTAGCTAATTTGTGATCAAAATGTGGCCTCGTTCACAAGAGATCTAAATTCCCTTTCCCTTTAGCTTTCACTCCACTGCCATCAAATTCAGTTTTAAACTAACGAGTAAAGTAAGCTCGGGTCACAGTTGCAGAGAGCAGACAGACAGATGTGAGATATACATTTCAGGAATTGACTAAGTAAGTGCACAGGGTTACAAACACACTCACAAAAATTGTTTCCATGTCAATTTTCAAGGAATGGCAACAAAACCGCAAAAAAGGAAAAACAACTTTCACTAAACAAGAGTTAAAAAAATCAAAATAAAGTCGTTTTTTTAGATCTAAATATGTGAATTATTTTGGATGGAAAAAATACATTTTGGACAGTGGAAAAAATTACTTTGTCACCAAAAATCTTAGAAACTAAAAAAATGATAAAAAAAACTTTCACCTAATAAAAATTGTAAATTGTCACATTATTGTAAGCAAATATATTTATGCTAATAAGAACGATTTTTCAAATAAAAATTTACTTTGAGCCACGGAAAAATTAAATTCAGCCTCAAATCGAGAAGGGTTCTAGATAAATGAAAATTTGTCCGCTTTCTGTAAAATTTTCAAATTGGGCACTTTATATTTTTGGCATAGGATGAGTAATGTTTTGGGAACTATGGGAACCCTGGATTAGGAAGTGAGGTGAGGGCTGAGTGTGACAACCAAATGATGGGATGGAGAAAGAAAGAAAGTCAATTTGCTTACACAAAAACTGTCAATCCGAAAAATATCTACGCCAAGGCGAAAGTCGTATCAAAATGCAAATGATGGATTGTTTTTTTCTTCATCTTTCTTTCTTTTTAAAAATAGGTTTATCGGAATTTGGACTTACAACATTACAATCTTTAGTGGATTTTTAAATTTTTATAATTAATATGACTTTTTCATTTTAAAGCCGATTTACATACTCATTTTTACATTTCACATTTGGCAATAAAATTGATTTTGCCCCTGATGAAATTTTGAATTTATAAAGAATTTAATATATTGGTGTTCTTATTTTTAATTTGTCAAATGTTGATTCCAATTTTCAATCATTAAACTGGTAACGTTTTTGGTGGGATCCTAATAAAATTGGGATCTAATTTTGACTTTCTCCCAAAAGACGGCTGAGACAGTGGAAGCAATCGTGATGCAGTTGATGGAGAAACAACGACTGGCTCGTGCTGCATCGTCTTCTGAACTACTTTCATCCGTCTCTGGACCGAGCTCCAATTCAAATTCTAGCAATAATACATCAGTGGCTACTCCGTCGTCAACTGCGACCGCACCAGCAGCAAATACAAATGCTACTGGAAACTCTAACCCATCCTCTACCTCTGGTCCCAGACTTTCCTCCTCGTCATCCTCAGGGGGAGGGGGCAGTCTAAGTCCAGCCATTGTGGCAACCGTGACCACTGGCGGTCCTTCAGGGGTTCAAAAGGAAAACCAGGGCGGTCGGGTGGCGGTTGCGGGAAGTGGCAGCAATAATGAAAGACCTTTCCTGTTCAACTTGGGACAGTTTCAGAATGGAGGGCAACTTATTATCCTGAATGGGAAACCGACTGCGGTGACCACGAGCGGCAATGGGACTGTGACGAACAGCGGACATGGGACACTCAATCTCAAGTAAGGTCTCGTTAACTTGTAAGAATAGTAGCTATCTGAGATAAGTGGTATACAAACGTAATTGAGAACGGCAGACGAAGCTTGAACAAACAAACTCTCCATAGACAAGTGAACAGAAAGATATTAACATTTGTATTTCCGGGGCAAACTGATTTTTGACTATAAATGTTCATTTATGGCCAAATAATGGACAGAAAGAAAAGAAAACATTAAATTAGAATATTACATAGTAATCTTTGTATCTCAACTTGCTCTTGTTATGTCTCATTTGCATTTTACAACTTTAATTAATTATCATCACTTTAATAAACGTATTAAACGTAATTTGCAGCTCAAACGGTTCTTCGTCGTTCATGGACGTTGCGAATGCGAACGAGGGAGTGGGAGTGGCTCGAATCTCGACCACCTCCAACCAGACCCTGCTCATCCATCACCACTCCCACCAAGGACAACAGAGCCAACAGCACTTTGTGACCTCCAGTAACCATAGTCACCAACACACTGTTCACCATCCACCGACCCCCTCCCCTTCGTCCGCCGCGTCCGACGGCAGCAGCCACAGTCACCATCAACAAGGTAACTCAATACTTTCTTTCCTTCCAAAAAAAAAATGAAAACTTTCACAGCAGAGCATTATGAAATTTATCAATATAAGTACTTATGTAAAACAGGCTTTATTCTCTCATAAAAATTGACGGGATCAAAATATTTATTGTTACACATTTTACACACATTATTGTTACACATTTTTTGAAATTTCACTCACAGAACTGCTAACGTTGGAAATGAGTCACGAAGAATTGCAACAAACATTGTCAGCAAATATGGGACTAGGAGAGTCCGGAGTTCATGGTGGCCTTGAGCCCATGTCCCCTTCTGCCGATGACGTTTTTGTGAATCTTGACGCGTTTGACATCCTGGCTGACCTATCCGATGACCTTGGGGATCATCATAGCCATCACCACCACGTAACACATCATCATGGGGTTAGTGGGGGGCAAGAAAAGACAACCATTGTGGACATTAATCCCGAATGGGCTTATTCAGAGGTAAGAACAAGATTCATTATCTTTGAGTTACATATATTTTAACATCTAACTGTCATTACAATAGTTCAATTAATTTAAACTGAAATTTATCTCAAAAATAAAATAAAAAAAAGTTTTAGTTTGATGAAAATTTGCCACAGCCCAAAATTGGAGATAGAGATTGTTGTGTTGAAAAGTCAAGTGAAAGTCACAGAACATCATTTTTCAAGTTTGTCCATTTGGTTCCGGGACAGAGTTGCACAAAAAATTATGAGCATGTTTTCTATTGAATCTATTGTGTATTTTGAGGCTAAGCCCAGGGCGTGATGTCGTCACAGCGGGAGTTGTCCATTACTTGATTTGTTTATCTGTAATTACGCTCGATTAATTGCTAGGGACAAATTCTAATTAGAATAAATTGAGACAAGATAACAACAATGGCCATTGTTGGAATAATGAATGTGCCCCCATGCCGAGGCTGCTGACCCAACCAGCTCATTTCATTATTATCTTGCAGCTCAATAACAATACTATGTTGTGTGGATAGTTTCTCGGTCTATATGTCTGTCGACTTTTGAACTCTTCAACAGAATCGAAGCAATATGGTCATTAGTACAATAGTCATTTGAAACTACATTTTCTAGCAAAACTAGACTATGTGAACCTTTTTATCCGTCAGTTTTTTTAAAAAGTGTTCTAAAGGGAAAAAAAACAGTTTGAAAATTGGCATCGTCGCGTTATTGGAAAATAATGTCCCAAATGACCACAAATGCCACTTTCAAGCGTGTTCATTCATTTTGTCAAAAAAGCCTAAATTACGGAAGCCGCGTCACATTTGATGAAAGCCAAATTCCGCTACGTCATTACTCCCATTTCCAGCTTAATTCCATTGCATTCATTTTGCCCAAATTGCTGGCTTGTTCGCATGTTTAGACTTTCTCCAGAAATGAATTGATTGATTGACAGAGGCACGAGGAAAAATATTATTTTTAGTCTGAAATTTTGTTTTGATTATTTGGTGAAAGTTTCGTTTTCGTGGCTTTAGCTTTTAGATAGTTTGTGAGATTAGTTTGCATTTCATTTCATTGGATCCTTCTACTTTTTACTTTTCTCCTTCCACTCTCGTCTCGGATGATTTGATGAAAGCAACGGAAATTGGTTGTGGGATTGGGCTATATTTTATTCCCTAAAAATATCTACACCAACAGCCACAAGCAGGGCGTCCAGAAAAATGGGAAATCGGAAATCCACTCCTATATATCTACTGTCTAAACTATTTGGGGCTTAAACGTTTTGGATCGTTTGTTTGGGTGGTCTGCGAATTTTTTCTTTGCAAACATCTTGTAGATTATTGGAGTTTTAAACGTTTAGAAGCGTTTTAGAGTATTTTAAAAAGGTTTATTTGCTCTGCTATTGAATTCTTTTTAAATTGTTGTGTAATTTTATTTTTTGAAATCAAAATTTTAATATTTGTATACACGAAAATAAAGGGGGAAAGTCCCTTTATATGCCCAATTGTTGTAATGATCGTTAGATGGCCCATCTTTAAAATTGCAAGACAAGTTAAACTTGGCTTAAATTAAAGTCTTATAAATGATTGAGCCTTGTAAATGTGTGTTTGTAAGAAAGTATTCAATTTATATCTGTCTGTTTGATTTCAGGGCGGAACGAAAATTCTGATTGTGGGTCAATTTCACGCGGCACATTGGGACTACTCTGTCCACTTCGGTGACCTCCCAGTGCCCGCCGTTTACCTCCAACAAGGAGTCCTCAAGTGCTTCTGTCCACGTAAGTCATAGTCCCTTAATTCAAGTTTTTATATCTACCTAAATTAATGTTCAAAATATTTTAAATGCAAAGTGTCCAAAATTGGAATTGGCAATTTACTATTTTGGACATTTTGTCAGCTTGTGAAAATTTTGCTACCGTTTGTGCCATGTCTTGGAAATTGATCTGCCTTAATCTTTCTCCGAGTTGAGTATTTATCTGTTTTCATCTCCTCTCATCTCATTTGTAGCCCTTTCATTTGAAGGAGGAACTTTCTCTTTTGAGTGAGCGGAGGAAATGGAAGAAGAGAAGGCAAAGGAGGAATTTTTAATGGCATTGATTGCTACATCTCTTCAACTCAATCCAATGCTATTTATGCTATTGATCTGTCCCTTTCTAAAATGCATTCACTGTATATAATTTGTCTATTGGACAGACGGACAGACAATTGCCGGCAATTTAAGTTTTAGCTCAAAAGTTTAGAAAGTTAAACACAAATGCCACTGATTGCAACCATCTAAACTTTCTCCGTATAAATAAATATATTTCAAATTTAAGCCATACAGAGTTTATCAAAGCTGAAAAAATCCATTCTAGTTCACTCCAAATGAAAAAAAAAACATTGGAACATGAAGTTGCAATTTTTTACGAGTTTTTAAAAATGGAATTGATTGTATAAAACTTTCTCCACAATCGTTCATAACTGTTTATTTTAATGAAGGAAACCTTAACTATTTATTTCTAAAATTTCCAGCTCATAATCCCGGCCTAGTTCCGATCCGTGTGTATTCAAATGGGAAGCAGATTTCGAACAATTCGATGGTGTTCGAGTACAAGGCGGACGTGAAGGTGAATTTGGTGCCGGTGGCGCCTTCGGAAGCCTCCCTCAAACTGTGCCTCATCCACAGGATGGAGTGCCTAGAAAAGTGCTTCCAAAATTTTAAGGTCATTAAAGCAACCATAATTTATCTATAACCAAACACTCAGTCTGATTTATCACATCAAAACCCACAACTAGCAAAGTATTTACTAGTATTTAGTATTTATCCCAAGCATAAACAAGAACGGGTTGCAAAGGGGTGTAAACAAGGGGTAAAAGTAAAATATTAAGCGTAGTAAAGGGAAAAAGCAAAGGAGAAAACGCGTGATTTATTGTTTTTGGATATCGAACTGCTTTTAAAAACGGTTTTTAATTCATAGTTGCTGCCATTAAATGGCACCAATTCCGAAAAAAAACTTTTCTGTTTTCTTAAATTTTTAAGTTTTTTCTAAAATGGGGGCAATTTGGAAATAATATTTGATAGTTTTCGCTAGATTTTGTAAATTTCTAACAACAAAAAAACACATTTTTCTCATTTTCAGCTATGCTTAACTATTAAATTATAGTTCAGCTTTAAAAAAAGATGTTTCAAATATACCTTCGTTTCAAAAATGGCGCAATTGATAAATAATAAGTTATAGTGGTCGCTAGATGGCTCGAAATTTAACACCGCAAAAACGTAGTTTTCCACTGTTTCGAACACTGTTCTAAATATGACAGACATACAGACGCGGCCTGTATTACCGATGAAGGCTTGAACTACAAAATTTTAAGCCATGCTTTGCCTTTCCCTCTCCCCTGAGACTAGTTGTTAATTTACTCTGGATGCCAGATGAAGGATGAATGATTTATTTGCTCTTAATTAGCAAATTGTGTTGTTTAGGGAGAAGACTACGGCTCCCGATCCCTGGAGGATTCCGTCGTAAAAATGTGCGTGGAAATGATGTCCTGTGACGCGGAGCCCGAGGCTGAAGATGACGCTGACGGGGTCAAGGCCGAAGTGTCCTTGCCAGACGACAGAGGCCTGACCCTCCTGCATTTGGCGTCATCACTGGGTTACACTCGTTTGTTGCTGACCTTGTTGCAGTGGAAGAGGGAGGCAAACCTCCCACTCATTGCCAGTGAAGTGGATCCTGGAAAAGTGGATCAGTTTGGAATGCTACCCTTGGTATGTAATTTAATTATATACTTTAAGTTACAAATGGACATGATAATTACTTAACAGGATACACTTTTGAATCGTGATGAAATTCAATTTTGTATTTGTTTCGCACTGATGCTTTTGTATTAACTAACGTTTTCATAAATTACATGGACTTTAATATAGACAGACATATATTTTTCTCACAATATATAGTATATACGTATACTACTTAATTCTAACCTTTGTACTCCTACGCAATAAATTCAATTAAGCAATTAAGCCCTTTAATGGCCTTTTTAACCCTATTATATCTTATCCTATTTTCAGCACTGGGCATCTCGTCAGGGTCATTTGGAATGTGGGATAATTCTCAGCCATCAGTTGCCATCTAGTTTAAGCGCGAGGGATGGGGAGGGAAAGAACGCGGCCCAAATCGCAGTCGCCCGCGGTCACGTCAAATTGGCCTCTGAATTGGAAAAGATCCAAAATAATCGGTCCGACTTTTCCCCACTTCCACTCACCACGCTTGGATTCTCTGTGGACGACGTCTGTCTCAGTAAGTTGACAAAGAATTAGATGTCATCTGTCATGTTAGTCGATATATAAGTGTCATCAATTTACAACAGCATCCGCATTCTACAGAAAGTAGCTACATTAATATTGATCCAACAGTTTGAGTGACCACAAACAGAAAGAAAAGGTGTCCAAGCATCGAGAAATTGAGATGACCAAACAATCGCGAAAAACTGTCTGTCTGTCTCTCTACGCGATAACTCTAGAAATTTTTGGCCAAATGACCTGAAACTTTTTTTAGCAATGCTAATGAGGCTCAATCTCAGATCTTGCTCAAAATTGGCCTAATATGTACATCATGGCATTCAAAGTCATAAAATATCATTCAGTTGACCCAAGTTCTACACCGTTTACAAATGCTTATTTGTCTAAATGTATCATCTCATTTTTTAGAGTGCATAAAACATTATTTTCAATATGTCAGAAAATTATTAAGGTCAGGTTTGACCATTGTTAGAAAATGTCCACACTTTTAGGCTTTGAACAAGACAAAGCATTATTTTATTTGGGAGAAAAAGTTGGGGTCTGAGTCTGAGTGAGTAATCTCTCAAAGTAAATGTCATGTTAGTAGTCGATGAGTGTCATGTACTCCCATCAATTTATTTACAACACATCCACATAAGACTCCGGAAGAAAGCTTAATCTTTGGAGAAAATAGAAACATTGATCCGACATCCGACAGGATGTGAGACTACAAACATCACATAACGACGTTTCAATTCCAAGTTTCTTGTAAAATTCTGATAGAGCTTGAACTTTAAATTTTGATATCTTAAATTCGTTAATTTTGCAAAGGTTTTAAAATTATGTACGAGAAAGTAAAATACCGCTGGATTTAAAAATCATTTGGAAATTAAAGTTTTAAAATCTTAAACAGAATTTCTCTACCTACTTAATAGTTAATAGGTAGTACTATGTAGACATGCATTTTTTAATACAAAACATTTAACACTCATCAGATTTTGTGTTTAGAAAATGACAATGAATTCCGCTAGATGTCACAATAATTCAAGACAATAAAACTTTTAGCTATAAAGCCCAAAACCAAAAGGGAAAGCATTTGCTCTTTTCTGTTGGTTCTATTTCTATTGGCCTCTTTGTTTAAATGGAGTGGAATTCGTTTCCCCTTCTCTTTCGACTTGACTAATTCACTTAACATTCCTTCTTTTTATCCCTAGCATCCAATCTGAGAAGATTTCATCGTGGATCTCTTTCAGATGACTTTGGTCTCAAAGGTATGCAAGTGTAAATATTTAAATGGGACAAAATTAAACAACAGTCTGTCTCTGTGTTAAAGATTTTCGATGATGGGATTACTTTGTCTGTCTTCTCATAACTTAAGCTTTTCCAGTATAAAATCTCCAGACAAACAAAGCTTTTTACAGACTTTATTTCGGATCCCAAAATGACAAAGAAAAGGAAATGAACTTTGCGATTCTTTGAGTCTCTCCTACGTTTACAAACAGACAAACCCTAGCTCGAGCTTCTTTGATTTAGTTCGTAAAATGCTCATTTCGTTTTCTTTTTAATTTCAGACTGTTTTTTCGGGCAACCGGATGCCCTTTCTGAATTTTCTCTGGCTTCTACTGAAGAGGAGTCCAAAGTTTTGACTCTGGCTGAACAAATAATAGCCGCAATGCCGGAGAGGATTAAGGTAACTTTAGCCACAAACTTTTGGCTTCTGAGGAAAAAGTTTTTGAATATTTAGAAGGAGAGGAGTGTTGAGGAAATGTCAGGATGCGATTCACAAGACTCTTCAATGATCAGCAGTTCGGAGGCGGATTCCGCTGCACACGACTTTAGCTTTGAGTTCTCAGAAAGAAACTACAGGTATCAATGTCTGGTCAATTAATTTTTAAAATCGTAGAGCTAATTAATTTGTGTACTTATTATTTTGACCTATCAGTAAAGCCATCCATATTTAATTTATCCCCAAAATTCTATGCATTACAATGTATATCCATCTGTCTCATAATTTTGGCCACGTAAAACTAGAATGCGCTTGTTTGCGAAGCCTCGATGTCAAAATGTCATTAAATTTTGCTCATAGTCATATCCCTGAAACCTTTAATATTAAGTCTATTTAGCCACCAGATTACACTTTAAAATTGAAATTGCAGGTACTACGAGGCAGGTACACCGTGTTCAAGTCTGAGTCCGTCATCGTCTTGTCTCCAAAGTCCCTGTTCATCCTTCACGGTGGACTCTCCTCAGCCAACAACCGCAGACTTTTGTCAATTCTTGCACGCATCCGCTTTCGAACAGGACTTTTCCAACCTCACGCTCTCAGGTTGAATTATATGAATAACTCATCCGTATGTCTACTTTTAACTTTTTATATGATTTTGAGCAGATCGTGAGCAGCGTGAGTTGTACGAGGCTGCGAAGGTGATTCAGAAGGCGTACCGTTCTTACAAGGGCCGGAAGAAAGCGGAAGAGCAAGACAAGGAAAAGGCATCCGCAGTCATCATACAAAACTATTACAGAAGATATAAGCAAGTGAGGAATGCATAACAGAAATATTGAGGAAATTGGAGTTTGAAAAAAATATGTTTACATTAAGGAATTTTAATTTTTCTATGCATGTACTCTTCTTTAGAAAGAGGGATTTGTATTTTGAATTTTCTATACATTTTGAGTCGCGCCTTAGCATTTTTAAAAGTGCCATCTATTGGGATTTTCTTTTTTTTGAGTTGATAAAAATGTAGAAACGGTTTTATCATATTTTTGAACTCCGAATATCGTCAACATAAACTGATTTATAATTAAATATGTATGTTAGGTATAATTCTATTTCTAAATTAGCCAACTTTCTCTTTTTCTTTGAAGTACGCGTACCTGAGGCAAGTTACGCAGGCAGCGTTGGTGATTCAAAGTCAGTATCGAAATTACTGCGAAACCAAACGATTCAAGAAAAGTCAGGACAGTGGAGGAAACCAACAAAACTTCCGAAACAACTCTAATCATCCAATCCTGTACGATTTTAATTTTCTAGACATAATTAACAATGCTTTACTAATTGATGTAATTTAAAGGAGGACTTATTCTCAACGTAAACAGAATCAAGCTGCCAAGAAAATTCAGCAATTTATGCGACAGTCTAAAAACAAGTAAGTGACCTTTCAATTGTTTTTTTTATTAACAACTACCTAATTTTACTTATTATTTTTTATAAAGAAGAAAGTTACTAACTACTTAATTGAAATGGCTAATGGTCTATTAACTTAATTTTTCACGCAAAGTATCTGGGAATGTGATGAGTCTCCTAAGGTTGGAAATTAACTTAATTAACTAGATAAATACTCAAATCTATCAGGATTGCAATTATTGTTTTTGTCAAGAATTTCCCAAAATAGAAATTCGTTTAATGTTGCATTTGTATAATCAAACCAAATTTAAGCATCATTGCAACCCTGATTTGATCCGCTAGATGGCGCTGTTCTTATTTAAATAAAATCTAATTTTTCAGGTGGGAGTTCGTGGTGGTCGTAAGCGGGAGGCGGGGGAGTGGCTAGGCGTTGGTCGAGGGGGAGGAGCCGCTCCCACAAAATATATTTTGATAGATTATCCGCCGCAACTTAATTTAAGTAACTGAGAAATGAACTTTAATTGCTCATCCAAAAAAGTACATATTATTGCCTTATTAATTATATTAATTACTTAAACAATTTATTACAATCATTTAAACTTCTGAACTCCTTAAAATTCTTCCTCTTCTCTTCAAAACCTAAACTTCTATCAAATCTAAATCTATTCTATTAGAACTCTTAGAGCTAAATCTGAAAACTTTAGAAGTAGGATTAGGATAGAAATAGGATTAGGAATCAAAATCAAAACTATAAAGACATTGGAGTGCGGTAGCAAAACAGCGAAACGTTTAAATTGTCACGCCACAGTTCCCTAATTTTAGTTTGTTACGTTGAAAGATGTAATGTGCAATGGATATGTCTGTTAAATCTCAAATGAAATTTGGGCTTATTTTGTCTGAAGAACGGCTGCATTTTAAATGGACATTGTCAGAAAGCAAAATTTTCCGTTGCATCATTACATCCGTTTGCAGAGTGTCTATCTTAATCTTAAGTTATCAGATGAAATTATTTATGTAAATCAACCAAACTTTGTTACACTTATATAAATGTTATACTGTTAATAATTGTTAGGTATTTTAAAATTGGGGAGCTGTGGTTTTAACTGACAACTGCGCAATTGCGTCCAAACCCAAAGACATTAAATTCAGCATTCTCAACTCGCTTTCTCTATACCTATCTACTCTCAAAAATGTAAGCCAAAATGACACGGATAGATGACAGAGGAATTTTTAGCTAATTTAATTGAAATTTTGGTTAAAATTTTGGTTTTTGTTTTTTGACAACAAACTGCAAAAACCGGAAATGACTGCAAGACGGCAAAATAGCCCGAGTCAGGAATTTGTATTCATTTAAATTACCTATTTTATCACCTAATCTAAATTAACCATCAAGACAGATTTTTGTGTCGTTTGAAAAAGGGTTTTGAATCCATAAAATATTGTATTCGATAAGCGATTCACATCATACATCTTTTCTTGCCACACTTTAACATGAGCTTTTGATGCGTTATTTTTACGTTCATAAAAGAGTTGCATTAATATTCTTTTCATATTTTTTTTTAATATTTATCCTATGCAACTTGCATAGGATAAAAAGATCTTCGAAAATAATAAAATAAAAATTCCTCTCTCATTAATTCGGATCATTTTGATTGCATTTTATCTCGTAGTTTGTTAGAACTCTTGACTCTTTGACCTCGCTCTCAGAGGAACAGTGAAATAAAAGACAAACGCCTAACCCATGGGCATTTAATTCTTAAGCTAATTAAAAAAACTAAAAAGCAATCCTAATAAATTAAAAAAAATGTAATGTAAAAAATTCTCTGCCTCAACAAAAATCGCAATAAATCAAAACATTATGGAAATCAAATATATTCAATTATTTGGCGTTTAATTATTTAGTATTGCTCTAGTTTCGTGTCGTGTCTTTCTTAGAATACTATGCACTCCGATTGCTGTCATCTCGAGAAATTCTTTTATTTGTGATTTTTTAGCTCAAAACAGAAAGTGAACCATTCGATTTATTTTTTCCCCTCAGAACGTCCAGTTCGCAACTTACGCAAGATGCCTTTGATGCATCACGGTATGAATTTTCGCCGGAAAAAATATGCTAAGTTTAAAAACTATATTATTTCCAACATTAATCATGTTTTGCAGGGAAAACAGCGGAAACCAAAACAAACCGTGTAATTTCTGCTTCAATTGATCCACAAATCAATTTCATCAATCACATTATGAAAAAGGTATAGGACGATATACGTTCATGTCATTCCGCAGGCATTAATTCAATTTTAAGGTCAAAGCATCAAAAAATCAGCAATAACTTAGCTTCGCTCCTTCATTACACTCATTTTGCAAGTGAAAGCAAATGGATTTTTTGAAGCGACATACAACAGTGCAACAGCAAGGCCTCAACGCTAGAAAAATTAGCCAAATAAAATGTAATTTTTCAAGCCTTTTGTGAGCATTGGGTTTGATTTCCCTGTCTGGCCTGTCTGTGGCTGTGGCTGTGGCTGTGGTGTAGGAGGGCGGATCAGGGCTTGGCGCAACTCTCAACACTCTGACACTCTCCCAGGCAGCAGCACTTGAGTAACTCAAGTTGAGTTCCCTCAACAAAAACAGCCTTTCAATTAATTAATTTCAATTTTAGTTAATCTAGTCACCCAGCAAATTGCCGACAATGACCCCGGAAGAGGAAGTTGTGGTCTTGCGCGCCGAACTTCACAAGTTTATGGAGGCCTTCACCGAGCTGACCTACAGATACACAACCCTCCATAATTTCATGATTCTACAATTTGGTAAGTAACAACCCAACTAAGGAATGGACGATGAACGTAGTTATTGTGTCGTGGACAATATTTTTGTCCTTCCGGTGGATGAAACGTGCAGAAAACGTTGGCGAACGTTGCGGAATTTTGCTTTTAGCGATCTGAAAACTTGTACAAAGGGTGTTTTACTTTATAATGTTCCAAAAACCAGAAACTGTCCAGATTAGGATTTGATTGAAACTAATTTGTTTTGTGTTTGCAGGAGATAAATTCAAGAAATACGTATTGGAAGAAACGGGCGAAGATTTGGATCAAGACGACGAGCTGAACGAGGGGGAGGAGTTGGAAGGTATTTGGCTAGGTAGAAAATATTTATCACTTCTTCTGAGAAATTAACGAACCGAAAAAGAATCGGAATGAATTGAATGATAGACTTGGAAAAGCTAACAAATAATTTGTTTAGTAATTGTTTAATTTAATATCATTACCCTGTTTGTCCGTCTTTCTACCGTCAGTACTTTACTTTGAATACAGGAATGGATAAGAAGCTCTCAAAAACTGTTTTGAAATTCAATTATAGGAGAGACAGAATAATCAACCACATTTAATATTTACAGGAGGTAATTCCCTTTGGGGAAACAGCAGCTATGGCGAAGAAGAAGAAGCGGAAGAACAAGACGAGGGCCACAGCCCTGCGACGACCAGCAGCACGACACCAAAAGTAATCGAGCTACAAAGCGTCTCCCAAATTAAAGCTGCCGTCCAGCAAATCACCGGAAACGGAAATGGATCTAATTCTAACGCCAGTAACGTCACCACCCAAAAACCTGGACGAAATGCCAATGGGCCGCCACCATTGCTAATGAAACGGCCACTTGCAATCGCCAAGCGCCCTGGTTTACGCCCACCGCCGGCGACAATAACGCCCATTCGTGGCGGCGGCCTTGTTCACAGCGGCAACAAAGGCAACCAAGTGCTCCTTTCAAATGACGATGAAGATTTCAGGGCTGGCAAATATTCCAAGTTTTATAAACCCGTTAATTCTGAACTTATTCAGTGCAAAATGTGCAATAAAATTCTCAAACGAAGAGGAAAGTTTATACAGCATTTAAGGTACTTTAATTATAAACTGTTTAATTAATTAATTTTGGCTAATTAGTATGGTATGGTTTTAGGACTCATACAGGAGAGAAGCCGTTTACGGTATGAAAACTTGAGCTTATTCTGTTCGTCTCAAAACTTTGCCCAGTTTGTTCAAAAATTTGGGCTTGTATTTCAGTGCGATTACTGTCCAGCGTCATTTTCGCGGAAGGATAATATGGGGGTGCATGTCGCGAAACATCACGCAGGTCAACAAATCAAAGGCTCCTCTTCCGTCTACGAATACCAATGTCAACTTTGTCCAAAACAGGTACAACACCTTTTTGTGCTTAATTTATTTCAAAGTTTTGGTCTATACGAAAATGCATGCTCAAAAAGTCCTATCTCAGGTTACAACATGGGCATGGTCATTTTGACCTCAAGTCAAATTTTAAATGTCGTCAAATTCCGTTCTTAAATTATATTTTAAACTAATTTTCCAACAGTTTGGTAACGAGCGGATCTTCAAAGCCCACTACCAACTTGTCCATGGCTGCAATATGGAAGAGGACGGGGAGGACGACGAGTACAACTCGTTGGAACGGGACATGACGGACGAGATGATGGCAGAATATGAAGAGGATCAAGAATAAATGTTGTTCTAATTTTGTGTTCGTTTTAGCTAGGTTTTGCCAAAAATGTGCTTTTTGTTAAATATAGTCATTTTTATAACAATCAAATGCCGTTTTAGAAGATTAATTGTTAATTTGTAAATATTTTCATAGCTGGTCTTTAATTTTACCAAATGCTTTAAAAAATAACAAAGATGAAAGATGTAACTATTTTACAGAATAAACTATATAAATTGTAAAGTTGATGAAAATCATGGGGTTTTAAGGTCAGCACGGTATTCGTGACTATTCGTCGCCTATTTTTGACGTCAAATTGGGAAATTTGGGAAAATTGAGAAAGAAAGCGGAAAACTGACGTACAAAATTTGGACGAGCAAAATGATTGGTAAGTTGTTATTAATAGTAATTAAAGATAAGCTCAATCTTTGACCTCCTTATCAATTAAAATTTATTCTTTAACTCGTAATTAAATCTTCCAGAAAAATAATTAATAATTTGACTGAAAAATGTCACTCCGAGATCTCCTTGATGGCGAATGCGGTGCAAATCCAGTCCTAAAGGTCGCCTCTCATTTTACCACCGCGGACCTTGGACATTCCTCTTCACATTTTTTTGTAAGTTTCATGACTAATTAGAGGCTCTAATTTAGAGCGAAAATTAGTTAATTATTTTAATTTAGGGACGGCAAGATGGCCAACATCTACCTCCAACGACGTTCAAGATGGAAAGCTTGCTCCAAGAGATTCATGCCATGGGGGGAAGGCCACAAATGGCGCCGGGCGTCGCGGAGCTTGCGACAGCGCATCCGGAATGGGTTCAAGAATTTATGACAGCTGAAGGACAGCATGAACAACATGTAATTATGGATTTTCTGGATAATTTGCAGTCGAAATTTTGTGAAAAAATATTGTTTAGCTAATTCTAAAATTGTTTTACAGTTATCTGTTAAAATTGTACACAATTTATGTCGAAATGTAGTAATCAACTAGTACATTTTCACAAAAATATTCATCTACATTAACAAAAAATACAATATCCTAATCTTTCATTCTTCCAGGAACAATCTGTCGAAGAACAATCTTCTTGGGTGGCGGACTACATGGCAAAAGACCCTCAACTCGATTCCATTTGGGAACTTCATCCTTCTCCTTCTAGCTTTGTCCCTCAAGGACAATTCCACGTCCCCAACGTCCACTATCAACCCACTGCTCGTGACCTCCTAGACGACGCCAAATGGACGGACACTATTGACATGAGAATTGACGATCAGCCCCTAGAAAAGACAGAACTAATGTCCACTGCATCTGAATTCTTGAAATCCGTCTCTGACCCAAAAATCAAAGCCTCCGAATTTATGGCCTATGTCGAAAAACTAAGCACCGGAGAATTGGCACCGGATGGCAGCTCAACGACATCAACTTCAGAACGCTGGGCGAATGAATTTGAAGATCGACAAAAGAAAGAAGATTTCTGGCAAAAACTAAACTCGGAATGGGAAAAATTGGCTACAGACGACACAATAACTCACCCTTGGCTTGCACATCCGTCGCCAAAGTTCCTTGAACCTTATGCCTTTGCAGAGGAAAATGCTTTCAAAGAGTCTCAAAACCCGCTGGAAGAAGGGAAGCGTAAGCTGGCGCAAGGCGACATCCCAGCGGCTGGTAAATAAACTTTAGAGCAATTGAGCTTAATAGTTTTGATCTAAAGGGCCTTTACTTCAAGAGCATTCCAAATTTCTCAGGTCTTTTGATCTAAACGTTAGACAGTTATCCAAGGAATAAACAGAATGAAGCTGCTTCGCCTCATACTTTAAAAAGTGTTGCAAACCCCAAACTAATGTTTGAAATTTTACAGTTCTACTATTTGAAGCCGCGGCGCAACAGGATTCTGCAAACGCCGAGGCCTGGTTACTACTTGGGACAACGCAGGCCCTCAATGAGCAGGATCCAGGAGCAATTTCGGCCTTGCAAAAGTGTCTGGAACTTGATGGAACAGCTTTTAGATTGGAGGCGTTAATGTCCCTCGCCACGTCCATGACGAATGAAGGTTACCATTTGCAGGCTTGCGATGCGCTTAAGATGTGGTTGAAGGGGAATGAGAAATATGGGCATTTAATTTCTGAAGACGGGAGTGGGGTTTTGAAAATTAGCGAATATAGTTCGATACTTCCTCAGTAAGTATTTTAATTTAATTTGCATGTCTGTAATTCTGAGATGTAAATTTTGACGGGTTTGGGAAACAGACAAAATATTTTTGGGAGCTTTTGCATCGAAATTCCATTCCAAAATTACAATTTTTAGTTTTTCAAATGTTTAAATGTCAGAATATCAAGGTTAAAATATGATCTGTTTATTCATTTGTTCATTTAAAGTGAAATTTAAAATCTCACTGTGCAGCGCAAGCTTATGTAGCCCGACCCAGAGTGTAGTTAATACCATTTTTTAAACCCCATTAGCATCCTTTGCGCCCTCAAAAAATAGGTTCCAAACATGTACAAGACAAAAGTGAAACAAAACATTTTTTGT
>JAQIXN010000270.1:0-48745 GCA_034698145.1 Proisotoma minuta
CTCCCGAGGGAGAAAAATGTCTCCCTTCTCCCGAGGAGATGTCTCCCGAGTTCAAAAATTTCTCCCTTCTCCCGAGGAGAAGTCTCCCGAGGGAAAAAATCGTCTCCCTTCTCCCTGGGAGACATTTTTCTCCCTCGGGAGAAGTCTCCCTGAACATCACTGGTTTGATGACCAATCCCTAAAAAATGTCAATTTTGAGCATTATAGAAACCGGAGCATGTCAAATTAAAACGGATTAAAAAGTACTGGACAAAGCAATGCCCCGTTATTTACTGGACTCATCAACAATGGTAACAATCGCTAACAATGGGGATGGTGGTGTTATGCATCATTACAGCCTCAGTCAGTGGTTAGATTGCGAAGGGAGAGGACTGTCGATCGAGAAAAGCGTCAGTTGTTGTGCAAAACGAGTTTCAATTTGACAGAGCCTGTGTTCAGTTTTAAAACGTTATTGGTGGTGTTTTAAAAATATTTTGAAGCATATAGCTTCATTTTGTCCATGTTCATTGGACTAATTATAACAACTAATAAAATTAACTAATGTTCTATTTAAGTTAAAGTTATGTAACGCGTGGGAAAGTGGAGCAGAAATTTTACTTGAGAAACATGAGAAATTGAGACAAGGGCAATTTGAGAAAGGTGAGATTTCATTAGCAAGACTTTACAGCTAAAAATATGAATATCCAGTTAATCGCAAAAAGATGACAGTTGCACAACCAAATAAAAAGTAGTAATTAGTCCCAACTGAGTGAAACAGAACAAAGAGGATTTTCTGTTTAGTCATCTTCTATTAAATTTTAATGCAGAGAGATAAAAATTGTCCCACATTTTGACATAATGTTCCTTGTATTATTATTGGTTATTTCTTTGATCTCTTGTCAATATTTGCATGGGCTTTGAAAATCGTTGACCCACTGGCACTCCTTTGAACGCCAATTAGCACATTTTTTACTGTAACATACTGGATTTTTAGTTGTTAATTGAAATTAGTGACAGTTAGTGAGTTTTTTCTCATTTTCCCCAACAAATAACAATAACAAATTTTCTTAATTTTTCCCTTCGGCAGTAGGCCATCACACTAAAAAAATAATATGAATGTCAAGTGGCCCCCAGTAAAATTGTTTTAATCGACTCCTTATAAATAAATCCAATGGATTCAAAGTGGGCCAAATATGAAAACAATCACGACATGAAGCCAATACTTGAATCTAGTTCATGTCCAAAAATAATAAAACTAATAATAATAATAATGTCTTCTCCCTTTCAGATGATTCGGAGGGAACTTTTAATACTTTTGCTGGTTTTCAGTCATTTAGCCAATGCCAAAAACAATGGAACGACGGAAAGTAAGTTGGATTAATTCACATGCATTTAACAAATAACGAGTCTTAAGTGTGGAATGGGAATGAAATTAGCATAATATGCAATAGCTTACGAGAGTCCCGTTAGATTTGAGACTAAACCGGCTTTCAATTGGTTGTAATGTAATACAAATGCAATATACAATCAGCTAATGAGGGAATTATTGGGATTTAACATTAATTTACTCAAATTCACGCAGATTATTTTAGGGAACGTTTTTTGTGTTGCGTTGTTCTTCTTTCACGACTTTTGATATTTGATTAATGATTGGACATGTCAACAATTTAATAATCGCTTATTATTTGCCATGTTTTGAAAGACACGTTTTACATAGCCCATAATAATTTATGACTCTCATAAACTGTATAATTCATAAGTCGTTCAGTGGGTGAAGAAGAGGCAGGTTTGGATACTTATATTAGTATGTAAATGGGATTTAAAGGGTGGCTAGATTTTAGTAAATGAGACCACAAATGAGCAGGATCCTGGAACAACAAACTGTAATGCCCAAATCGAGGTCATGGAAAGGTTGACCAAAATAGACTGCTACTGTGAAATGGAAAGGAAATGAAGACTAAATTATACATCATCAGCAGAGATTTTTTGTGATTTCCTTTGTTATTGGGGAGGAAGTGGATTGTAATTGTATAGAGATGGGAGATGAGATATTTCAATAGAATTTGACAAATCTGTATTTTGACTGTTCAACGTTTGCAGCGACTTTTTCCGGCAACAAAAAATATAAGCGTTATGTGAATTTTAAACAGGAAAAGAACTTCCTCGTAGTTGAATCATGTTTTATATCGTTTTGTTATGAAGGTTAATATTTTTTAAAATGACAAAGCTTCCTCTTGAAACAATGAAATGAGATCATAAACAAAAAGGTCAGAGTTCAATTTTTCTTAATTTCAGACCTCTGCAAATTGGAAAGTGGGCTGTCAAGTGTCATCGTGGACATTGAAGAGAGTCTTGGGCAAGGTGAGATTTATTAATTAAATAATTGTTATTAATTTGCAGTATTTTAACTCATTTCTCTCCAGAAATCGGTCAATCCACGAGCCCAAAAGAGCTTCCGATAATTGGAGATCCGTGGAATGAAATTGACTTGACTTTGGTACAAAGTGAAAAATATTTTCGGTTGCATGGGAAAAAGTTGCAGTTGAGTCAGCCTTTGGATCGGGATTTGGGAGATATTTCATCCATTGTCTTTCAGGTGAGTTTTGTAATTGATGGTATATACAAATGGGTGCATAAGTTGACGGTGTAAGTTACACTTACTTGTCGACCCACTTTTTAAACCAGTCTCGATTTTGGTCTCCGTCCTTAATTCAAAATTGACCGATTTAAAAGTGCAAAAGCCAAATGACGAAGCTGATTTTGAGTAAAAGTTTAATTATATTTTCGTTTTTCATTTGAGATTAGTTTTTTAAATGACCAATTTATACCGAGATTTCTAATCTTTGTACTGATAAATGAGACAAAAAATGACAATATTTTTTAGTGCAATATAAAGTAATTTAAAATTCTCATCAATAGGCCGTCTGTCGCATAAAATCAACCAACAACTCTCGGACAATCCCCATAATCGTCCGCGTCTCTGACCACAACGACAACGCCCCCCAATTCCTTTTGACCCCATACAAAGTTTCAATTCCGGAATCAACTCCGGTGGGGTCAACAATTTTCAGGGGCATCCAAGCAAAGGACATTGACGCCGGGGTCAACGGCCTCGTCGAATATTCCATTATAAACAATGAAGAAATCAGCAAAGAACAAAATGGATTTGGAATTTTCACCATTAATCCGCATCAGGGAGTTGTTACTTTGAATAGAAGTTTGGATTATGAAAAAAATTCGAAATATTACGTCAGTGTGCAAGCCAGTGACAGGGCTTTTGATAGTGGTAACAGAAAAAGCAGTGTCACTTTGCTTGAAATTGAAATTCTTGATGACGATGACTTGGGTCCTGCTTTCAAAACAAATTTCTACAACGCTACTGTCGTTCGAAGTGTTTTAACTGGAGTTCTGGACGTTTTCCCGGGAAAAATTGAAGCCAAAGACCAAGACAGCATCAATAGCAGAATTAATTACAGTTTTTATAATGGGACTCCGGCTTCTTATTTGAATTATTTCTTGATTGATTCAAATAGTG
The DNA here is from genome assembly GCA_034698145.1 of Proisotoma minuta. Classification (NCBI taxonomy): domain Eukaryota; kingdom Metazoa; phylum Arthropoda; class Collembola; order Entomobryomorpha; family Isotomidae; genus Proisotoma; species Proisotoma minuta. Next base: position 3,515 of record JAQIXN010000270.1, read on the forward strand.
GAATAGTTCGTCAGATAAGGCCAATTGAGAATGACTATGAAAATAGGTTCGAACTAGTAGTGAAAGCTGAAGAAAATTCAAAACGATTTGCGCTCGCGCGCTTGGATATTTTTGTACACGCTTTGAATTCTCATCCGCCGGTGATTAAGGCTAGTTCACTGGAGGGGATTGTTTTTGAGAATAGTCCCATTGGGACCGTTGTTGAATCTGTTCACAATGGGATGCCTATTCAGTTTGTGGTCGTAGATGGGGATGTGGTAAGTCTTTTTTAAACCAAAAGGCGGGAATTTTCAAATTCAAAATTTGAATTTGCTTTTTGCAGAGTGCCAATGATCCCAGACCGGGATACGAGTTTGAGTTGACTTCTGGAGGGTTTAAAGTTAGAGATGATGGAGTTTTAGTGGTCGCGGATGCCCATTTGGATCGGGAGGCGGTGGGGGTCTTGAATTTTCAGGTATGAAACTATTTTAATTGTGTTCAAATTATCAAAATACAAATCAATTATTAGATGATTGCCCGCGAGATCTCTTCAAATTCTCCATCCTCCGCGCCCCTCCAACTAAAAATCCATCTAAAGGACAAGAACGACAACAGCCCGAAATTACGACAAATGCCCCCACTAACTATTCCAGGGGGAGGGGACGGAAGGAGATTTATTCATAGGATTGAAGCGGAGGATAAGGACGAAGGAATTAACGCCAAAATAAGCTACTCCCTCACTCATATCAGCAACAATGGAAGTTCCCGCTTCAAAATTAATGAAACCAGCGGGGCTTTGGAATCAGTTGGGAAATTTAGAGAGGGCGAACAATTTTCTATTACTGTTCAGGTAATATATATTTTATAACTTTGTTTCTATCCCTTATGTTAATAATATAAAATATTCCAGGCTACGGATGGAGGAAACAGAGTGGACCAGTCAATTATCGAAATAACTGTAGTTGACGGACCGAATTTAAAACCTCCAGTGTTTAGCCAATTAGCATATGACGTTACTGTCTCTGAAGGCGCTTCCATTGGGTCAGAAGTGGTAACTTTGGAGGCAGTTGACCCAGAAGGGAAGTCTGTTGTTTACGAAATTGTGGGGGGAAATGAGTTGGGGCATTTTGCGATTGGGATTAATACCGGAGTTGTGACCGTTAATGGAGCTTTGGACCGAGAAGACTTGAGTCGCTATCAGATTTCTGTTAAGGCCACTGATGGGGAACTTTCGAGTTTTTGCAGTTTGAACGTCAGACTTGGCGACATCAACGATGCTAATGTGAGTTGAAAATAAAACTTTTTCCACATCCAATATATGCATATACTAATTATTAAAAAATAAAACCACTTTCAGCCCACCTTCACTTCCCTCCCTTACAAATTCACCGCCAAAGAAGGCCAATCAAACAAATTAATAGGCCAACTCTCCGCAAAAGACGCCGACGAAGGAGCCAATGCCCAAATAACTTTTGAAATACCGGAAAATTCAAATTTCAAAATTGATAAACAAACAGGACAAGTTTTTACCCGCACTGCACTCGATTATGAGAAACAAAAAATTCATTACGTAACAGTCACAGCCAGAGACAATGGGAAAAATCCGCGAATTGCCACCGCCACAATGACAATTGTTGTTGAAGACGTTGCAGATGAAAAACCCATTTTTAGCCAATTTGTATATGAAGTAAACGTGCCAGAAAATGAGCCCAGTTTTAGAGTCGCTAAAGTTGAAGCTATCGACAGAGATAGTGAAGTCAAAATCACCTACTATATAAAACAAGGGAGATTTGATTTGTTTAAGATTGATGCTTTAAGTGGAGAGATCTTTACGACGGTTGGGTTGGATTATGAGATGGGAAATAGGCACGTACTGGTTATTGGTACTGAAGAGAATGATGGCGTTGATGTTGGAAGCACCACCACTCTAGTTGTTAACGTTCTAGACCGAAATGACGTGCCTCCGATTTTTTCCATTGTCCCGAGACCCATCAGGATTGAAGATGTGTCTCCTATTGGAATGGTTTTGACAAAATTGGAAGCAACGGATGGGGATGGGACTTCCCCATTTAACAAAGTCAAGTATGAATTGGTTGGAAGGGGAAAGGCCGGGAGATATTTTGAAATAGATCACGAAAGTGGTGTGATTACGTTGAAAGATGATTTGAGGAAGGAGATGGACAGTGAATATGTACTTGATGTTAGAGCTTACGACCTCGCGGACCCTCCATTGTACTCTATCGCGTCAGTTAAAGTAAACGTGGATCATGTGGCGACGGTTGCGCCGGAAGTTGGCGTTGGTTTCAGTGAAATTAATCAGATTGTGCATGTGAAAGAGAGTGAAGTGGGTGGGGCTTTGTTAAAGGCACTTGTTATAATCAACAAAGGGGAGGAAATAATTCCCTTGGACTGCAAGATAATTAATGGAAACGGGGAAGGGCTTTTTAAAATTGAGTTGAACTCGGATCGCAACTGCGATTTGAAACTGACGCGGACTTCGTTGGACCACGAAAAAAGGAATAAATATGAAATTCAAGTTGAACTAATTACACTACCCGGTGTAATTAGCAGAAAAAACTCAAAAGCGACAGTCGAAATCCACGTCATTGACGAGAACGATGAAGTTCCTGTTTTTATTTGGCCAGAGTCGCAAAAGATTGCACGCGGTAAAAAGTTTTACGCGGGAATTTCCCAAGATGCGCAGATTCAAACTCCGATCACTACCATTCGCGCGGAAGACAAAGACTCTGGGGATTTTAAGGAGATTTCGTATGATATCGAAGCGGAGAATGAACTTGCAAGAAGTTACTTTGGCATAGATGCAAAATCCGGTTCAGTTTTCAACACAAAGCTTGTTGATGATGTCAGTGGAACTTTGTTACCTTTTAGATTAAATATAATTGCGAGGGATAATCCTAAAGAGGACTACTCTAAAAGTAGATTTAGTCAAGTGCCACTGGTTATAAATGTCATAGATGAAGTTCATCGGATGGTGCTGGTCATTCAAGGGACGACGCCGGATAAAGTCAAAGCTAAAGAGCGGGATATACTTGAAATTCTTCAGGATAGCTCCAATTTACTAATAAATATTGAAAAAATAGCCTCGCACACCTACATAAGCGAAGATGGAAAGATACAACATGATTCTTCTGCAACTGACGTTTGGTTCTATGCAGTCGACCCAATAAGTGACCACATACTTGATAGGGAGCATCCCAAAGTGGCCGAAAGTATATTAGGACGCGAGAGTTCAAAAGGAATTTCGTATTACGTCTCCTCTGCGCTCGGGGTCAGAGCTACAGAAGTGAGGAAACCAATTAGTAAACCAGTTTTGCAACCTCCAGTCGCACATTTCGAATCGGAGCAGCAGTGGGCCGCTTTTCCCGCCGGTTTAATAGCTTTGGCTTGTTTGATTTTCGTCGTGAGTTCCGCTGGCGTTTGCTTCGTCTGCTACAAGTGGAATCGGTACAACGTTTATAAGGACCAAGAAGTGCGCCATGTCGCGTTGCCTCCAAGGAGTTTGCCTTACAGTAGTCACTCTAATATTAGTTATAGTAAGCAGTATGAGACGCAGGTGTTAAATATGCGCGTCAGTGAGATTGACATTGACGACAGTGATTTGCAAGTGGATCTTGATTTGTCGAGGAATCATGTTTACAGTGATCAGGCGCCGGTGATGAGGACTTTTCAGAAAGCAGAGTCCGTTGTTAATCCTATTTATGAGAGGTACTAATAATACTATAGTCTGCGGATCTGCATTAATTGGTTTTGGTTTAATTATGATTTTCTTTTGAAGATCCGATGACGACGACGTGTCTCTAACTTCTCACGACCAATTTAAGGAATACAGAGGCCAGCCGAGGACGGAGCTGTAGTTGAACTTAATTTTTTATACTTTTTGTACAATCATTGTGTCATTTTTTATTAGACTGCACCATATTAGTTAGTTTGGGTAATAAATTTTTTGTAACAAAAATTAAAAGAATTAAAGTAAATACAAAAAAGAGTATTCATTCAGAGGCACTTGCAAGGCACAAAAGGCATAAAATTGTCAATAATACTTGTAATCAATGAGAAAAAGAGCCCCAATCAAACAAGCCTTCAACTTTTCCCCAATCCCTTGCGGAAACTTTATGGAAAAGCAGTCATATTCCGAAGTGAACTCTCTACAAATCCCACTCCATTCTTTCCTAATGACCCCGACCGACTCAGAAGCCAACAAAGACTCTTTTATCCAATAATCCGCGACCCCACAACCAAAAATCGGTCCTTTAATTGTATAAAAATGTTTCCCATCCGCATCTAAGACTTGCAAAATCGGAAAAAGGGGACACCAAACACTTTTAACGCTTCCAAAAAGAATCCAATCAAATTTAAGGGTTTTAAAGTCTCTGACGTAAATTTTGACGCCGTCGTGAAAATCTGTGAGTCCGCAGCAGCAACTAAGACTTATGTGGGGTCGAATTATTCGAATAAGTTCCCTGTTTGAGTTGTCAGTTAGTTTTAGAGTGAAATTTCTGTTGGAACAGCATCAGTTGGCGACGCAGGGGGAGGAGTCCTCAAGGGTTTTGAAGAGGGGGGTATCATTTGGGGGGATGAAAAGGGTGTACCTATAAAATAAAGTCTTAATTGGGTTCAATTGGTTCAAATGCTTTAAATTGGTTGTGATTGTGATAATTACCGTTTGGGTTCCACCGTCCCCCGAGCCATCTCCGCCGTGTCGCAGGACTGACGAACAATTATTTCCTCCACTTCCCCCAGTGGGGTCATATTTTTATTTTCTTCACTCATCTTGTGGGGCAGGGTGAGATTCTTAATTTTCAAACTCCCGCTGCAGAAATCCAATTCGCATTTCGTTATTCTCGTTTTCTCTAATAAAACTTTAATATTTCGAAAGTTAATTAACGGCCTTAAGCTGGCGGACGCGTCATTTAATTACGGGAGGCCCCCGCCTAAAATTGAGGGGATGGTGTCCCTCAAAGTGGACAACTTAACTTATCGGACAACGCCAGATGATTTGCGGCGTGTGTTTGAGAAATATGGCGACGTGGGGGATGTCTACATTCCTAGAGACCGGTGGACGAGGGAGTCGAGGGGCTTTGCCTTTGTTAGGTCAGTGGCTTACCCAATTATATTGAAATTTGTTACTAATTTTTTTGAATGTAGATTTTATGACCGTCGGGACGCCGAAGACGCAATGGAATCTTTGGATGGCCGCGTATTGGACGGAAGGGAACTTAGAGTCCAAATGGCGCGATATGGGAGACCCCAAAGTCCCCAGGGGCGTGGAAGTGGGGACAGGGGACGAAGAGGGGGACGTGGACGCTCACGATCGAGGTCAAGGGATCGGAGACGGAGGTCTCGAAGTGGCAGCAGAGGTCGAAAGGGGAGAAGGAAAAGGTAATTTGTTTTATTTTATTTTTTTGTGAGCTTTTCTTTAAATATTTTGTTTCTAAAGTCGCTCCGGTTCACGAACGCGGAAGGATCGCTCTCGCTCTAGAGACAAGTCGGGCTCTCCGGCGGGACGCAAATCCAAGACTAAATCCAGGTCACGGTCAAAGAGTCCGGTGGGAAGGAAGTCGCGGTAATTAATTTCATTAGTAGCTAACCAATCAAATAATTTCAAATTAATAACAATTAAATTATTAAATTATTTTTTTTACTATTATTAAATTAATAAACATTAATCAAATAATTTCTCTTTTTGCAGCTCATCAAATTATTTCTCTGCAAATTATTGTCTAGTGTTAAGAACAATTTGTATAAAACTTTCTCCTTTCCCTTAATTAAATTAGTATTAATCTGTTGGTGTTGATTGGTAGATGCGGTAAAGTAAAGGCTGATATTTGTGGTGGCTGGTGCTGAGTGCAGAGCAGAGCAGTCGCTGTCCAGTTTAATGCTGGTGATTTAGCGGTGGTATGATAACACATGAGCATTTAAATGCGCCGTCACACTACGATTTTAAAATTTTCTTTGAATCCTTTCTTATTATTATTTTTTAAATTTTTTGGGTCGCGGAAGCGAAGCTGTTTGGCGTGTTGGTGAAAGCAATTAGATGTGTTTATGGTAAAAAAAAAAATTGGGTGTGTTGTTGTGTGTTTTGCAGCTGGACCAATGGATTTGTTATAATTTTTTAGACAATAAAGTCCTTCAATAAAGTCCTCGAATTGTTTGCATTCAATTACTTAAGCATGGCATGCCCAAAACAAATAAAGCAAATTCAATTACATTTCTGCGTAACAATTTGTCTGAAATTCCATCACATAATAAAAAAGTTGGAGTTGCGGGCTAGAGCTCTCTCCGCCGACTTTCACCAACGAAATGACGACAATGAGAAAGTTGTGAGGATTTCAAAAGGGTCGTCCAGGGCTGACGTGGGGAGGGGAGTGTTGGGGGGACGGAGGGGGACGCCGTCTGTGTCCGTCCCCTCCCGTCCTTAACCTCTCTCTCTCCCCGTTCCTTACGCAGGTTCAACAAACCCAGCCCTGCTTTCTCCGCTTTCTCCCAGCCCTTACTTCCAGTCGCTGCTGGACTGTTGCTCGGGCAAGAGAAACAAGGTAAGAGATACTAAATCAGATACTAAAATTTATACGGGCATTATGCAGGGAGAGATCGGGCATTTCAGAGTTAGTTAACGCCACGCTGGGAAGAGTCTTGATTGAGCGTACGCTAGGGGAAATTTATTGTTCTTTTATTGATTCATGTATCAAAGGGAGCTTTATATGGGAGAAAGCTTTTTTAACTTGTTTTTGACCAATGCAATATTAATGAAAGGATTCGTTTTTAAAACAAAATCCAGAACAAGCCATGTGTTTAACTTTAACTAGATTCAACCAGCAAAAAATGCATAAAGAGAAGGAAGAAGCTTCTGAATATTTATTTTCCTTTCTCAAAAAGTCCACATTCAATTACCAAGAGCTTATGAAAGTGACAAGACAAATCTCCCCACTCCAGATTTTTAAGGGGAGGGTGAAAGAATTTCAAGAGGAGCCCAATGAATTTCCCCATAAACAATTAGTGTTGGAATTTGTGCATTTTGAGGGCTTCTGCCGTAGTTTGTGGACGCCGTCCGTGGATTGGAGGAAGAAGGGCTGCGTGAAGTGGGGAGAAAGTGCGCTGGTCGATAAAGAGAGAAAGCAGCACAACCCCTCCTCAAAACATCCTCCCAAATCTCCCTCATCCTCCTCTTACTTAAGGGGGTGCGGCTAGTTTCCGGCAATTTCCCCCCTCTCATCTAATTTTGATCATTTGTCGGATGAGTGGAGGCAAATTGAGAAATTTTAGTAATTTGCATACATGCCCTTGGGGGATGAAGGAAACACTCTGATCTATTTTTATCCTGACCCTCACCTTTATCCGGGCTAAATTTAGCGGGTATAAGGAAGGTCGGGATAAATTATCAGCTACTATAATACTTCCGGAAGAATGAGACACACCCAGAGATTCCATCCTAATGACTTTTATTACATGCAATCCATGACGTAATAATATTGAAGGTGAAGAGTTATTTTGGGCATCATTAGAGATGATTTAGGCCGAGAACTCTGACCTTTGCTATCTCTTGAGGAATACATAGATAGTGATTATTTTGTTATTCTGTTATTTTGCTCAACAAGTCCGTCCCCCACTGAGAAAGATTTTGTTGTCATTTCCTGAGGAAATTGAACAATTTCTCATAATTTATACCAAAACAAGTAAGAAAGTTTTTTGTTCCTTGTTTTCCCCTCCAGAAAATAGAATTTATTGCTACTTTTTTACTCCGAGTTTTTTTTACGAGCGGACAACATCTAATTGCGTAACATCATCTAAAATTCTCGCCTTCGTGTTGAGAAAGAATAGTGAAATGTTGTTAATTATTAATTTGTATCGACAGCCAGTGGTGGTTTTTTAATAAGGGCTGCATATTTTGGCCCACGCTGTACATAAGGGACTTCCCTTCCCACGCATTAAAATTTCTTGCTATAAATTGAGTATATTATAAAGTGGATTAAAAGGGAGAGGAAATAGGGAGAGCCCTTAAGCAGTGGTGGCTACTTGGGAGTTGATGGATTACCCAAAATCCGGTTGAAGTTGAAAGTGATACAAAGTCAAGAGTTTTTAGTATGCAACGTTTTATGAGTTTCCGGTGGAATAATATTCAATTCCTATTGCACGCATACAAATGAGAGTCTGTTTTTACTTTTACCAAACAATGGGTAAAAATTTGTCTAAGTATATAAGCACTGCAATTATAAGAATTTTCTAAAGAGCTTTTATATACAAACATGCAAAGGTAAAAGTGCATTATGCCAAAGAGACATGCGAAGGGTAAATATTCCAAAGCCCGAAAATTCGGAGAGAGAGAAGTTTAGTTGTGGCAGAGCGTTTGAGGGAAGAGGACGCTTACTCAGTTTGTCTCTTTGCAGATTCGGAGGATGAAGTGAAAGTTGTTTGTGACACGGAGAAAGTTTTGAGTGCAAAGATGGCCGGTTGTTGTGGTCCGAAATGCTCAAAGGCTTTTGTTATTTTCTATAACCTTCTCTTTTGGGTGAGTTTTAACACTTTTAGAAAATCTTTTTTTTTGAGAGGATTTTAACCCTGTCTCATTTTCCCTTAGTTCTCCGGCTGCGGTCTCGTGGCCCTTGGCGTGATCCTCCTCTATGACCAAATGTACAGCTACGTCTTCACCATGCTGACGGGGGACTCCCTTCCCCCCGTCATCCTCCAGTACATCGCCTTCGGCTGCATCGGCCTCGGAGGTCTCATCCTATTCGTCGGCTTCTTTGGCTGCTGCGGAGCGCTTCAGGACTCAAAGTGCATGCTGGGAACGGTAAAAATTGCCAAGAAAAAGTAAATAAAACTAAGTAATAAAAAAAACTTTGATATATATTAGTACGTCTTCTTCCTGATCCTCGTCTTTTTGGTGGAAGCCGCAGCGGCTTTAATCGGTCTCTACGGCTGGTTCTACTTCCCAACCTTTGTCCGAGGGGATCTCAAGATGAAGCTAACAAATGAGTACGGAACGTATAATCAACAGCAGAATAATTACCCACAGTATGGAAATAATTACAACAATATTCCGGCAATAGTGAGGAACAATGAACAGTTCACAAATGCTCTGGATTTTGTGCAGTATGAGGTAAATAAATGGAGAGTGAAAGTAAATATGTATACAGCACAGCCTAATGATTTGTTTAGTTCGAGTGTTGCGGTATCGAGGGGAAAGCGGACTGGGAGCACAGCAAATGGATCAACAAAACAATTAGTGAGAGGGGAAAGAATAAAAATCCCATCACGTGCTGCGCCGTTAACAAGGATCAGGTAACTATTAGTCTTTTTTAATAGACTTTGCTTAACTCCTTATTGTTCAGTGGCAGGAATCGGATGAGCCGTGGAAGAATCCAAAGCCAAAGGACGAGATGCGATGCCAAGGACAGGAACGGATAGATTTCGAGGGATATGTCTACACCGCGGTACACTTTAATCAATTTGTTTGTTTTTAAACGGCGCTAATTTTACAAATTACTCTAGGGCTGTTGGGATCAGTTAGAAAAGTGGTACTACAAACAAAACCTCTGTTTAACACCAACTCTCGGGGGATTGGCATTGTTGCAGGTAAACTTGGGTTCTCACTTTGCCCCAAAAAGTACATGATGATATATTGTTGTTGCTAGATAATTGGCATCGTGTTCTCTGTCTGCCTCATCCGGAACATTGGGGAGGAGGCCTAGCAATTACAGCCCCGTGAAGCTTACATGTTTTGAATGAATGGTTTTAATCCTGGCTCAAAAAATAGATCCTAAAAATTGTTAGATGCAGCTGCCAAAAATTTGTCCCTAAAAAGCTTTATATTGTTACGGACTTACTTCAAGGTTGTGGTTTGGACACTGATTGAGTGGGTGGTTATTTGTAAAAAGTAGGCTTCACAAAATTGTTGTACAATAATCCAAGGAGTTTTTGAAAAAGTTGCTTTAAAGTCAAAAAGTATTAAGCACATGTCTTTCAGTTGTTTGTAAAACAATTGACTGTTTTTTATTAGAGTCCTAAAGAAACCGTTCCAATTTTTCCCTGATATTAATTTATGGTACAAAAACATTCCTCTTTTGTTCTAAGATTAAAATTATTGTGTGTTCAACTATGAACTATATTTAAGATAAACTTGAAAACTTGTTGAGTAAAGTTGAGGCTAGCAAACCAAAGAAATTCTAGTGTAATTTACAAAGGACAATTTGCATTTTAAATCTTAGAGATGCTTTGTTGTAAAAAAAAATGAAATTGTTGACGCTTTAAAATAAAGTAGTAGCATATTTTAAGAGTAGTTATACTAGTTACACATTTTTCAACTAAATTTTAGAATTTGCTAATAAATGCTGTTCTTTTTACATTCCGTGGCTTCCTTTATAACCACTTTGGACGGGAGGACTCCAAGTGGTCAACAATTCACTGTCCACTTCATAAATCTCAACTCCAATGGGATTACAGGGACTTTCCCCACTGTCCTCTCCCCAGAGGGGAACCGACAAATCTCCCCCAGGACAAGTTGAAAGGGCACAGAGTAAATCAATTTCTGCGAAGAATTCAAAATAGTCCCCTTCAAGGGCGGGGGAGCTTTTCATAAAATATCGATCATCAGAATTAAGTCCCGTAACTTGAAAAACATTTAAAACATCGTGGACATCGGATTCAATTAGACCGAAAGGAGCAATTGCCCTAATTAAGTTGGAGTGACAGCAAAAGTCGTAGTCTTTTCCTGTTAGCAAACGATTTACATAAGGGTCGCATCGTGTACCAAGTAAATCGTGACACCTCCCGTTGTCTGCGTCGATGCCGTAGTTTGAGAGGGAATCGCCCAAGATTGTTACCAAAGGGCGGAGGTAGGGTAAATTTGACCAGAGTCGGTCAAAAGTTGAAACGTGGGCGCGTTGGAGTTGGCGAGTGCGAGATGCCCACAGGCGCTCTTTTGGGTTTTGAAGGTTCCAAATGTTGAGGTCCCCAACTTGGGGGCCAGAGATTGATACGAAACGGACTACTTGAGTGGATTTTACAGTGAAAGCTTTGCCTGTTGAAATTTTTTGTTATTTTTTAGTTGTTTTTTTAATGTTTGTATTACCAGAACGAGGAGGAATTTCGAATTTTTCAATTAATTTGTGTTGAGAGTTGATGATTTTTTGATATAGAGTTTTATCAAAGTCCAGTGGGCCTCCAGAACTGTGGTCATAGGTCCAGGGGCGACTTTGCTTTGTTGGAGTGAAGGATCGAGACATTTTCAAAGAGGTTCGAGTGCAGAGTAGTTAGTGAATGAAGGTTTTAAGTTACTTTTAAGCATTTTTAAACGATGCTAATTACTGCATATCCTCATTAGTGAAGTGCAAGCAATTTTCAGAACAAGTGGTCATCAAATTTGACTGACTCTGATGTGTAAATCCTAAATTGCTAGCATCAAATACCATAAAAATATTAGTCTCAATTTCCCCAAGGGAAATGAGACAGGGTTTTGAGACGGCTTAAATTGTTCATGAATCAGTCTTTTCGACGACAAACTATCTTATTTCCTTTTCTTATCATTACATAACTTATTTATCTCATATTCGTAATAAAACGCTCTCTCGATTTGTTTACCCTTTCGCGTCTCCACGCAACAAAAGCAAAACAACTTTCAAGTTTTCAACTCAAGTTTTCTCAAGTTTTCTCTTACCCAAAAATTTTAAAACATTTTTAAAATGAGTACAACACAGTTAAAGGTAAGTCAAACCCAAAACTAAGCAGTATTTTTAAACTAAACTTCATTATCTATTTAAATATTCCAGAAAGTGACAACGATAAAAAATGACAAGGGTCACAGCGCTCCTGCAATGTGCGTCTGGCAAAAGGGCTCGGGAAACTATCTCGCTCTCCGCTTCGAAGGTGTCCACGTCGTCTTCATTTACGACAGACAGGGAAAACTTTACAAACGGATTCCAATTCCAACGTAAGCTATTAATTAAAGCATATATGTACGTATTAAATTGATTGATAATTTTTTTAAACATTCCAGAAACTGCAACGGGTTGGAATGGGACGCCGATGGCGACGTGTTGGCCATAATGATTGAAACATCGGGTCTAATAATTCTATGGGAAGCACACAGTGGAAAAATAATGGAGCTGGACACGGGACTAAGGGAAGCTTCTACTGCAGTCTGTTGGTCACAAATAGGGAAAATATTTGCTTTAGGAACAAACAAAGGAAACTTTATGGTGTATGATCACAGAACAATGCGAAAAATTCCCGTAATTGGAAACCACAATAAGAAAATCATTTGCGCAAAATGGTCTCGAGATGAAATAATTGCTTTTGGGACATTGGAAGACCAAATTAGTTTGAATACAAGGACAGGGGATTTAATGAGATACTTGCAGTTGAGGGGAAAACCTTATGACCTTCAATTTGGGTACATTAAAGAAGATCAGTCGGCAAATTCGTTTAGTGACAATGCCATCAGTTGCGTTGTTGGAGAGAGGACGCTTTATTTGGTCAAATTTGACGACCCCTCTTTAAATTCTCCGATGGAGCTTGGATTTCAGGGAAGATATGGAAATATTCTGAGCCACTTTTGGCACGGAGATGGATACATTGCCGTTGTTTTTGTTGGAGGATTTATTGTCCTTTTGTCCTCTCATCACAAGGAAATTGGTACGGAACTTGTGCTTTGTGAACTAAAGGATGATCTTGTCAAGCATTCATCCCTTAATCGGAACAGGGGATGGGTAATATATTTTATTTATTAGTTTATCTGCATTTTCTGAAAACAATTTTATTATAATTATAAAACTATATTGTAGATCGCCGTCTGCTGCGGTGCCTCAACGCTCGAGATCCACGAAGCTTCTGAACCCAAGACACTGCTGGGCTCAACGGAAGTGGTTGACGAGGATGGACGAATGAGACCAATAGTTAAAAGCCAGTGGACGGACGATGGCCAGTTATTGTCAGTGACCACTGCCGTTGGGGACGTGATGATCTATTTGACCTCTGTGCCAACAATGGGAGGAGCAAATTTCAATCAACTAGCGGCAATGAGTTCTTTGACGGACTGCGCGTTGTTTTCTTTTGTTTCCACAACTGGACAGCCCTCCGTCGAATTCACGTTTCAGTTCCAGACCCAACCAAATTTGCTCATTTTGGGACCTGTTTATTTGGCTGCAGTGATTCACAGTTCGGCGTATTTGTACAATACAAGGAAGGAAATCAATCCGTATTCAAACACTCCAACTCACAAAAAAGAGTTCAATTCGAATGTGGTGGAGTTTGTGATAAATCACACTTTTTGCGCAGCGCGTTGTGGCTCCGTCGCCTATTTGCATAGAATCGAAGGAAATGGAACAGAAAAGAATGATGTCAAAACTTTACCAGAGCCCAGTGCAAAGGGTAATTGATTTTTTTTTTAAATTCTATTATGTAATGCATTTTTTATTATTATTAATCTTTTTCACAGGCTTCAAAATCTCTTCAATGGCAATGGCCAAAGAAATATTCATTTATGGAGGCGAAAACGGCCAAATAAAAATGTTCCATTTGGAACAATTCACGGAAATAATGCAAATTGAGTTACCAACTGGAGCCTTGGTCAAAGGGATTTACCCCGATCTTTCTGGTGGTCAGTGCGTCTTAATTGATAAACACAACGCTGGTTTCTATTTTGATGTCCTTCGGCCCCATGACTCGGACACGTTTTCCACACCCCTCCCAAATTTTCCTAACCGCTGCGATGGAATCCATTTCGACATGGAATTTAACTGCAGACACATTTTCTTGGTTTATTCTAAAAACGAGACAAAAATCCAATTGTACTCTGGTTGGAGGGACGCCACTTCCAAAGGGAACGAAATAGAATTTGTGGGCACTTTTGAACCCTTCAAAAATAATTCAAGCTATCGTCCAATCTGCTTTAAAAAGGGCGTCGTGGCTTCATTAACGGGGACTGGTCGAATAGAGCGAAGCAAGTCCCTTTACCAACAGCAATTTCAAATAAACGAAGTCCCTTCTTTGACAGCATCCTCAAGTCTCAATAAAATTGACCAGAAACTAAACATAATCAAGGGGCTCGTCAACCTCCGTCTTTTCTCAGAAGCCTACGAACTCTGCTGCGTAAACTCTGAGACTTCAGACAGCGGAGCTAATTGGGATTATTTGGCAGCTGCAGCCTTGGAATTTGGGCAGTTAGAAATTGCCTGCAAAGCTCAAGCCAGATTAGGAAATGTGGGGATGGTAATTTCTTTGCGACGGATGATGGAAGAGGCCGAGGATCTCGTGGCCCTTCAAGGCGAAGTGGCAATGATGAAGGGAGACTTTGATTTGGCGGAAGCGAAATTTCTGGAAGCGGGACTTAGAGAGCGAGCTGTTGAACTTAGAAGAGACCTCCAAGAATGGGAAAAGGCGATGGAAATGGCAGATAAATTCAATAGCCCACTAATTTCAGAGATTGCGAGGGAATATGCTGCAGTGGCTGAATATAATGGAGACTACACGATGGCTTTAGGACTCTATCAAAAGGCAAAACGAAAGTTTGTTGGAGGCAAAGCTCTGAGTATGAAGGCAGCAATGAATCAAATTATCAGCAGAAGTATGAACCAAGGAGCTGGGGACGGAGTTGGAAATGTTGAGGGGAAAAACAAAGCTTTCCCCCAGAATTTAACCTCAAGAGACCACGAAGTGCTGCTGGAAATTGACAAAGGCCTTGCACGAAATTTCCTGAGAAATGGAATGGAGTCGGAAGCAGTTGAATTGGTTTCAACCATCGCTTCAAAAGACAACAACTTTGTAAAAGAATGTGCTAAAATTCTAGAACAAGAAAAGAAATATGAAAAAGCTGCAAAACTTTACCTAGAGTCTGGTGAGGAAACCAAAGCAGCAACTTGCTTCATAAAACTCAAATCTTTTGGGAAAGCGGAAGAAATTTTGAAAAAGAAATCTTCTCCTGAATTATGGCGTTCGTTAGCCAAAGGGAAAGAGGCAGAAGGGAATTTAATCGAAGCAGCAAGTGCTTATGCAGATGCCTACGATTTTGAGAATGGAATCAGACTTTATTTATCCCTTGGAATACCTGAAGAAGCGGCGTCTCTCGCAAGAATGAGTGACGATCCTCAAGACGCCGTCAAAGTAGCACTTTACTATCTGGATAAAGGAGAACTTAACGAGGCTCTCATGTATTTAATCCGATCAGAGTGTTATCACGACGCTTTGGCAAATGCTTTCAAGTTTGGAAAAACAGAGTTTTATGCTGATTTCATTTTCAACCATTTTAAGGGGGAATATCCCGAAGGCTTTTCTCAAGGACTTGCCCAAGTGGCCAGTGATTTTGAGGGAAAGAAAGATTATATGAGAGCTGGGAAATGTTATCAGTATTTGAGACAACATTTAAAATCATTTCAACACTTGTTAAAAGCAGCAATGAATCGAGTGCAGGCAAATGAAGAGGAAGTTATGGTGGCTCTTATTCACACCGTTGTGTATGCTGCAGATGACGACATGGCAAGACAACTTGTTGAGTTTCTTCTGGGGGAAAACGACGGGGCTCCAAAAGATCCATTTTACCTCCACTACTATTATGTGATGGCCGAGAAATACGTTGAGGCTTCTAAAACTGCTTTGATCGTCAGCAGAAGTTATCAAGATAGTGGAAGTTTTTTGGAGGCTCGAAATTCCGTCTTTGACTCAATGTGTTGGCTGAAGAACACAAATGCAAAGTTCAACAAGGAGACAATCGATCAGTTCAATATGAGCCAAAGTTACATGATTTTGAGGACGCTGTTAAATCAAAAAGACAAGAATATTCCCGCCAGAATTATAGCTCGGATTTTCGACAACATTTCCCGCTTTAAAAAGGCATGTCCTGGACTTTTATTGGCGGGTGTCAATCAGTGTCAGCAAGCGGGACTCAAAGCGAGTGCGAGGCAAATGGCGTTTACACTTTTGAAAGAATACAGGGCGCAGATTGATGAGAAATTTCGCCCTGCAATTGAACAATTGGTGAGAAAGACTGGGAAAGTGGAGACTGTCGATGTTCCTGATGGAAAGAGCCCTTGTCCTTACTGCGGTCAGGAAGTGGAAGAGTTTGCTCTGGACTGTAAATCTTGCAAGTGCTTCATTCCAATGTGCATCGTGACGGTAAGGTTTAATAATTTTGAGATCTTTTAGAATATTATATCATTGAAATTATTTTCCTTTAGGGTCAGCACATAATCAAAAGCGATCTCGGAGCCTGTTTTGGATGCAGTTTTCCTTTTAGATTTGGAGAAATGAAAAGGTTCCAGTCAATCGTCAAAGAGTGTCCTGTTTGTGGAGTTAATTGGGAAGGGAACAATATGAAAAAGTTGAATGATATTCGCCCCTATCTTTATGATAACATTGTTGTGGAAGTTTGAATATTTTGAATTTATTTTAAATAAACATTAAGTGAAAATTGAATTGACTTGAATAATTTTCATACATGAGCGATTAAGTCGCATACAAAAATGTTGACATTGGACACACTGCGTTTAAAATTGAAAATCCGAGTCAAGGCTTGCAAACAAATTGAGCTTCCTTTGAATTCTTTTGAGAGGAGCTAAACGAATCAATTTATTTTTTGTGTATGATTAGAAATTAAATTATGCACAATGTCAATTTTTTAAAGAAAATGTGTCAATTGAACTTGAAATTGAATGTGTGACATGTGTAGTCAACTGTGTGGACTCTTCTTTTTTTGGTCCATTAGCCAAATTCTTCCCTCACGAATTCAAACAGTGGCAATTGAATAGTTAAATGCTCAAATTACGTAAATAAGCATATTACAAAGGAGCTTGAATAAGAAACGAGACTAAACCATCTCAATTCGCCCCAAAAGTTTGGACTAGCCCCCTGTCCTTGTGGGTGGGGTCAGAATGACCTAAATTTATGTATAGTATCTATGAATTACTATCTATAAATAGGTCAAAACAGATTTCCAAAAAATGGTCAAAATCCAGAGATAAAAATACAGACAGACAGATAGACACTGGACTCACATAATTGAAAGACTATAGTCGATCTAAATATTTTAACAATGATGAATGCATAGACATTGAATTTGTAATTTGCCGTGTCCAAATTATCAGTTGCGTAACTCATCATCATCTAATATTTAACAAATATTATTTAACAGTCCAATTAAATGGTGACAAATTGGACTCATCATTGGCCTTAAGGAAAATTAAATGGCTCATTTTTGAAAAAGATTAATTATCTTTCGCTACCTAAATAATTTTACTTTTTGCAAGGTTAAATTATTGTCATCAAGAAAGTTTCTGGAAATTTTACATTTTACCTGTACATAATAAAAATACACTAACCATTAAAAAGGGATGTGAAGAATTTGTGTCGTTTTCCCATAACGTTAATTAGGGCTACCGACTGAGCTAATGGCTGAAGATGATCATGGCTGACAATTTAATTAATGCCATCAGAAAAAATTTACACAACACATTTTGTAAAGGGGAAAGTAAATTGCAGTTTGGTAATTGAAATTCTTTGTTAGGCTAAACCTTATTTTATTAGCTACGGCTTTAGAGTCCCTAATTATTTGTCAATTTTGTAAAAATACCAAAACCACCCAAAAAGCATCTTTAGAGAGTTTCCTGTTTTCAAAGAAAAAACTTTATTCGTGAGCTTTTTTGTTATTTTGTAATAAAAGTTAGTAATAAAGTAACGACGGCAGAAAGATTAAAACAAACTTTGGCTGCTGCCGATTTCCTCATCGAGTCTTTAATTTTTCTCCTCAGAGATGAGACCATGTGCATCCCATCGTCCAATTTGTACTGAATGTTCTTTGGGTTGTAATAAACCTTTCGAGCCCCAAGGGGTCTTAACACCGGGACAGTTTTGTCCATAGACTCTGGCGGCTTCCCTTCCGCGAGCTCCGCTTCCGTTCGCCCTTTTATTGTGAATTTGGAGATGGCTTGGAACTGTTCTTCGCTCATTGTAATTGGATTGGCCATGACTATGACGTGGGACCTGCGGGCGCATGGAGGGACAACGGAGGAGCCCTCATATCGATAATAGCCCCCAGTTGGGGGGAGAAGCCAGGAAATTTGAAAGGGGGAGTTGGCTAGAAGAACGTCTCGAGGGTCTTGGGATTGAATTGTTTCCAGACTGTCTTTGGCGCTGGAGAGATCCGACTGGAAATGAAAAGTTAAAAGTTCGAAATATAAATTGTATATGCTTTACAGTTGCATCATCAATTTCCTTCTTTTTCTTTGAAAACTCTTCAAATTTTTGTTTTACTTCAGCCACTGAACTAAATTGAGCATCCGTCATATTCCCAATTCGATACTTTTTCAGAATTTCCTGTTTGGTTTTCAACTCTGAGGAAACTTCATAAAGTCCGGGGCGTTTTTCTTCAATCTTGTGAAGTGTGTTTTTCAATTTTTTGCTAATTTCTGCAATTTGTGATTGTAACATTGAAATGTTTTTGGTAGTTTCATTTTTCTCGAGTTCTGTTAAATTTTTAACTTTAATTTTCAATTCTTGAATTTGAAAAGTGATTTCTGTCTTTTGCTGTTTGAAAGCTTCTGCTTCCATCGTAAGATTTTGAATGGAGCTTTTTAGCAGTTCTTCTCGACCAGATATTTTCTCGGCGTCTTGAGATCCTTTAACAATTGCATACAGTCTACGAATGTCTTTGGTCAAATCTGCGTAATTATCAGTTCCGTTCAAAGCTCTTTTTTCTGCCTCTTTCAACCCTTTTAATTTATTGGAAGCATCCTCAAACGCCAACTTTGCCTCCTTCAAAACATCTTTGGAATCAATTCCAATTTCCTGGACATTGGACAGTCCAACAATTCCATCTTCCAAAAATTTCCAGCCCGGATACAAAGTCTTCCCCTTTTCTACCATGACATGAATTTGTGTTATTAATTCAGAGGGACGCCCACTTTTTGGAAGATCTGCAAAAGTCAACACAATTTCCAGCAGAAAACGCTTCCCGTCAATTTGGTGGAGGGATCGTTCGGGTTCTAAATCCGAGACCGTAAAGAGAAATAGGGCATTTTGGAAATATCTGTATTCGTTTTCGTTTCCCACTCCTGCGATGTACGTAATGTCTCGGAAGCTTTCTTTGTGAGGGTGCAGATTTACTGAGAATATATGGGAAAATGAGAAGTTGTATTCAAAAAAAAAGATATTTTATTTTTACCCGCTTGAATTTCGACGCCATCGTAATTGTACTCTGTTGTATAAAAGTAGAGCGCACTTTGTGGCATTGGGGAATAAACAATTAGTGGCAGCTCATTGTTGACTTTTTCCACTAAAGTTGTATTGATGGAAATTGGACTTTGGTTTGGATTCTTCTTTGGGTTGCAATTTGGGAATTTAGTGGACCAAAGTTTCCAATCTTTTTAAAAACAATAAAAAGCACTTTTTTAAAAATAATTTTTAGCAAAAATACCATCAAAATTCGCCTTTTTCCGAATCTTTTTTGCACATTTTTTCCTGTGCTGTTCTGCATATTCTTCATCCAAACACTTGGTCTTGTCAAATTTGCAGTTTACGCACTGCAACAGAGTTATTAACAGCAAAGTGGAAAGCAAAACGTTTGTCATTTTTGCAAGAAATTTTTGTCACTGTTTCAAAAAAACTCATTTTCACTCATAAAACAATTTAGTAGCCAAGAGAGTTGACAGGAGAAAATTTACCACTTGTATGGGAACGTTTGATTGATGTTTTCGTGATTGGCTAATTAAATAATTAATTTAAAGAAGCATTAGTAACTGAGAAGATGAGTCATGTAAAAGCCATCAGAACCTCCCACAAATTGCAACACACAACATTTAATGGAAATGAAAATTAGATAAATTAAGGTTATAGCGGCCATTAAATTAGTTGGTGGTCTTATGAAAGTTAATTATTATTGTCACCTCAGATAATAATCAAATTATGAAAAAAAGATCAGTTGAGACAATATTTGACATGACATTACAATGACCACGGCTGAACTTTCCTAATGAGAGATACGCATGTGGTGTCATAATAATAATTCTTTGTTTGGTTGCGTTGCTTTGCGTGCTGATGAACTTTTAGTCGGCCGCTCTGTTGTTAAAAAGTTTATTTTTACGTCAGTTATGTAAGCAGTAAAAGTTATGTTGTGTCATTTGGGAATAATTGCTTATGTTTCGCTAATTGAACCCGACGAGTGAAACAATCGGACACAAAGGCACACTGTTATTAGTTTGAGAGCTTTTTATCAATTCATTGTTGCTAATTAGGATGATTTTGTGTGATAAGTAGCTTCTGTAAATAATTAAGAGCTAATTTGGCTTATTAGAGGATCATCATTGTAATTGATAGCTGAGTCAATAATTCATTATATTGAGAAATATTTGGAAATTTTACATATTTATTATTTTGTATGGAAAAATCAACAAAAAAAGTTTTCATTGCCATAAAAAATAATTAAATTTCGAACAAAGAAGAGTAATTAAAACTTCCAAATTATTTGAATTAGTTATGATAGGAGAAAAAGTTTTTTGCACTTGCACTTTTCATAGCATTCGTCAAAAATTGTCAACAATCAAATTGTCTCCTTTTGTATCAAAAATTATTATCTGATTTCTATCCTGTTTTTGCTCTACTGTAATATATAACTCATTATTTTTTCACTTTGACTGAAAATCCTGCAAAATCAAGCTACAAAGTTATTTAACAATGATGATATCTTTGCCTGCATAAGACAACAAATGCAACATTAGATTTAGATCCACTGTTGTAAGACGTTAAATTCTGATTCTGACTAAATCCTTCAACAATGAGAATGAAATGCTTCGTTCCTTCACAACTCAGTCAGTCACTGGTGGTCGTCCAACTGAGACTTTTGGGATTCAGACTTTAAAAGTGGAGTTTTATATGAATAACAGATCCTAATAATTTCATCAAATTCCGGATAGAATTCAAAAATGTGCCAAAGTAATAAGTCCTTGCACAACGCTTTGTTGAATTGACCATTTTGACCGATAATTATTACGGTTACGGTTATTTGTGGTTTGGACAAAAAAATCCACATCACTTCTTTCAAAAGTCTCAAGGAAATAAATCAATAAGAAAGTAAAGTGAACATTAATTTACACGTAACAAAACAAATAAATGCAAGCCAAGTGCAATTTGCATCCAACCCACAAAATTAAATCAAAATGACCAGCAAAAGTTCTCATGGAATGAAATCACTGTAATTTCAAGAGTGCAAATTAAACTTTTACTTGTTTACGGAAATATCAGTTGCATTTCATTTGTCTAATTTTAGTTGTAGCTGCAGTTTAAAAGCGCAATTAAGTCATACATTAAAGAGCTGCATTTCCTTGTTTAATTTGGAAAAGCCGAGAGCTGGCTTTGTTTTATGTGACACTAATTATATAACTTTTTTAAATATAAAAAGTGAACGAGTTTGTGATTTATGGAAAGTTTGTAAGTATATATATTTGTTTAAATTTTCATATTAATTTCCACAAAATTCTAAGCTTTCTGTAACATTGCGGTTGGGAGTGATTGAGAAGATGATACGCATGTTAGTAGAAGGAACTGATACAAGTACAAGCAAGTTAAGTGAAGCCAGGAGAATATTTTTTGGAGCTTGAAAAACAGGGCAACAATTTTAACATGGCAAATTTTAGCGATCAAAATCTCTTTGTTATCTCCACTTATCTCATCTATTTATTGAATTGAGGTTTTTAGCAAATAAATGACGCATTGTGGTTTTCAGTTAAAATTAATAGCTAATAAAACATGAAAATAACAATAAGCTTTGCACCCATTTCAGCATCTTCTTCACTTCCAAGTCGCTTAATTTAAAAAAAAAATATGGGATGCCAAAATCGAAATCTAATTTCTGGCTCACCCTTCCGACTTGTGTATGTTTACTTTGCATATTAAACCAATGCTAAATTAGGAAGATTTATTTAGGCAGCTACATTTAAAGTTTAGTGTCACGGGTCAACCGTGAAATTAATAAATTATTCTCATCCTGAATAAAATGAGAAAGTGTTTTAAAAACATTTTTTTGAAAAACTTTACAGCAATTTCCTTGAATATTCCGTTTAAACAAGTAACGAGCTTCAATTAAATATTTGTGACCCAACCCAAAAAATATTTGAATGTCATTCATTTCATTAGTTTACGAACAAAATGATTGAATCTACAAGAAAAAATTTAAGTAGTGCATGGACATTGGATTTAGTTTAGAATGGACAAATCGAGAGACACGAAGTTAAATAGATGGCTTTGCATTATTAATAGGTTTTGATTGATAGCTTGGGTTTCGATATCAATCAAATTTTTGTTAACCTTGCATTGAAAAATTCAGAATTTTCAGATAATGAAAATCGGTCTTGTATCAATATCCATAATATATGTTTCAAAAGTAAAAACCAAGAATATAATTAAAAGATTATTCAGGGTACAAATTGTGAAATGGAGAGCCATAAATAGCCAGAAAAATATTTGGTATGCACTCAGCAAGAGCTTAAACAAATGACAAAAGATTTTCTCTGCCTTCCTTTGAAGGGATAATTGCTTTCATTTATTCATTATGCAACAAACAATGTATGAGATTAACCAATCTGGTAATTTAATCAAAGGATGAGCACTGAGTCTCATTTCCAAACCACAAAAGTTATGTACGTTTTATTTATATTTTGACATCTGCCGACATTCTTGTTCAAATAGTTACAAAGGGAAATGGGACAAAGAATGAATTCAAATTTATAATTTCAGTCAAAGGGTTGAGTGTCGTAATAAATGAATGGATCAATTCCCAACAATTGATGGGTCACGTCAATTGTCAACTCATGCGGTTTGTGTCGTGTAATAAATATTTACAAGACTTTTACTACTAGTACTTTCCCTGTTTTGACAGTTATGTGTCAAACTCTTCAATAATAAACTAATTATTCATATAAAGATTAATGACATTTTTAAAAAAACAATTTCAGGCTGCAACAATGAAAGAACACTTTAAAACTTAAAAAAAAACAATGAAGACTTCCCCCAAAACTCCCGAAAGGGGCAAAACTCCGCCAGACCCTTCAAAAACAATTAAAAAATCTTGGATCGAGTCCAGATCTTGGAGAAGACTTCATCTTCTCCCAATATTATTTGTGCTTGCAAATAGTCTACAAATTTCTTGTGGTAAGTGCAGTTGCAATTTCATTTCAAAACAAAGAAATAAGAAATAAGTGAAACTGATTTAATTCATCTGCTGCATTTGAATTGCATTACAACAATAATTAAATTACACACTTTAATTAATTAATCTAATTCACTTTTTTCCTGAAAAAAGAACTTTCTTGTCGAAACAAAAAAAAACTTTGGCCATTTGTTAAACATTTCATTTCGTCATCTCGCCAATTTCTGGTTGACTTGGCTTGAAAAAACAGTTGAATAAAATGAAATGAATAAAATTGGAAATTTTGAGTTAGATTTAGGTCTGGTTTTGTGCGTTGTGAGATTTTATGGAGCAAAGGAGAACTTCTGAATTGATCGACCGAAACTTTTTTCTTTACACTTCATTTGCTACCTACAAACCCATACTTTTTTTATAATTTGGGAGGTGCATCCTCCTTCTTTTTAAATCAGTAACGAGTTTGAAGATTCAAATGTTTAGTAAAAGTTAGTTAACATTTTTTACTTTAAATAGTGCAGCCTTTGCATCTCAGTTTCAATTGAAAGGCGTATTATATTGGACATCAATTGATTTCATGACTTCAAGGACATGACAAATCAAATCAAACATAAAGACATCAAATACAATAAAGAAACAAGAGTTTGCAATTCACAAAACTTGGAAATTTGGTCTTATTTGACAATGGGATTGAGATACCAAATGTAGTCGAGCCACGCCACGCACTAAAAATTTAGAATTTCGTATTTACCAAAAGGCCACAACAAATGAAGTAATTAGTTATTGAAGGTTTATAAATTTTGGATTTATGAGCGTATCAAATTAATAGTTTGAGATTTATGATGACAGTTGGAAGAAGCCTCAGTTCTTGGGGCGTTTGTGGCTAATTGATCCTTGAACTTCCTTAAAATTCGATTATTATTGAATATAGTTACAAAGGTCGGCAGTGTCAGGGAATTTTGCATTTATGTATTATCTTTATTCCTGTGGCGAATTCAGAATAATTATTTTCCCACGCCCAAAGTATTTTCTGATAAATATTCAAGATCATCTTACATTTTGGGATGAATAAAAATTCTCAAGTGTAATTTCCCCTTGCTTCCGGCACTTGTATGTAAAAGATGCTAAACGAAGGACAACTAAACTAAAATAAGTAGGAGATAATAATAGACATTAATTCACCCAAATCCATGATTGTCTTGTTCTACTAAAGATGAGGGCTATTATAAATGGAAACTTTTCATCTCATTATTACCACACGTGGCATTTTGTGTGTCATCCATCCAGAAATCGTTATTTTGAAACCTCAAGATCGTCAACTTTTCATACAACAAATGATAAATTACCACTTCATCAATTGACAATCTCAAAATCAATTTAGCTTTCGCGTATAAAATTAATTAGACTCTTCTGTCTCATCATCTTCACATTGTGAATTGTATGTATGCAATGTGAAAATATGCAAATTATTAAATTGTCAATTAGTCAATTATGCTGATTTATTAGTGATAAAATATAAAAATATTTATTCAATATCTCATGCGGAAATCTTTAACAAATCTCTTTGTTTGGGTTTGGCATAGGTTAAGAGTTAATTACCCTCTCAAAAAAATAATCTACATATACAGTAACTATTAGTACACGTGCTTTATAAGATTAGTTTTAGAAGATGAGGAATTGAGGCAAATTGGAACGTTGTTGTGTTTATTTGTTTGATCCTTGACTTTTGACATTGCATCGTATTCATCAGTTCGTGTCAACTCATCATGATTAATCGTGCGCTTTGTTGCCAATAAACTCAGTCAATATATAAGAGGGAAATGAATTTTTAGCCTAATTGGTTCCTCTCTTTAAAAAGCTAATAAACGGTTTCTGTTTGTTTGGTTTATTTACTCCAGTCAAATTAAAATTGATGATACGGAAGAATATTAGATGGAAATTGCTAAAATCTTATGCAAATTGTTTCCTTTGGATGGCCAATATATTTTTAGACATTTTGAGACAGTTCAAATTGCTCTGTAATTATAAAAGTGTTATAAAGGTTAGCTTTTGACCTTAAATCTCGAATCCCCAGTGGCAAACAAATATTTCACGCCTCAATGCCAACTGCTGCACAAAAATTACTAACTAAACGGTAAAAACAATTAAAATTTTATTGGACACTTAAAATCTGAGCTTAAAAAACTATGCCACATAATTTTAATAAAAAGAAATATTTAGAGATCCCCAAGCTAGAAATTTTTGCCATTTCCTTCCCATTTCGTTGACACTTGATTTCACTGGCTTAAATGACTGAATGGGGTTAAATACAAAATAATTTAGGGATTAACAAGTAATTAATCCCAATGTATATAAAAGTGGGCTAAATAGGAGCGTGGGCATTTAAAACATTTGTCGCAATTGAATTTCAGTTGTTGAGTGAATCTTTTTCTTGCTCATTTATTTTATGACAAGCGTCTGAGATGAGATTGACGGTCAGATGTTGGATTTGTACGTTTTGTGGCTTGGTTTTGACCAAAGAATTCTTTAGAATGAACGACAGCTGGATTAATGAATAGAAGAAAAATTAATTTAATTTTTAAATCCTTACAAAAATATTCTTAAATGTTAATGTTGCCAAAACTCAGCCATTGTCACGCACTACCGTTACATATTTAGTAAATGAATGTAATGTGATGCATGCTGCGTTTGAGGCACGTACAAGCCATTTCGCTAATTTTTAAATAAATCCACACCACCAGCAAAGGAGATGTTATTTATGGACTGCAGGGGTTGGAAAATGGGGATTATTAAAGGGGTTAATTAATATGAAAATGGGGAATTTCGACGGGAAGTTCGACAGGTTTCAAACCAATAAAGAAGATGTCATTGTTTAGAATTTAGATTCGTGGTGCACTTTTGTGAAGCATTTATTTATATGCAATTTAAAAAAAAAACATGCAATTATCGCCTTGTTTCTTCCTTATTTGTACAGATTCCAAAAATCTATATAAAAGTAGGAATTAACCTTCTTGGGGATGGATTGGATTTGTGTAATTTTCGTTAATAAAAAGCGTAACTAATTCATGACCTTCTTCACGTCGGCAAAAGCAAATAATTCCTTTCCTTAACTCTTGTTAATGAAGCCAGTCTTTGTACCTTTAATGTGTTTTAATAAATTGGATTAAAAATAAGCTCAAAAAACTTGAAATTACGGGAATTATAAAAATGTTTATTGTAAGTGTCTCAACAAACTTGTGCATGCTATTGACAGAACAAAGCCAAGGTTGTATAACTTTTTGAATCCTATTTGTTTAGGTCGCAGCCAGAGTTAGATTCTTAAACATGTCACCCGTGGATTGCCAAATGGTTTAGGAAGGATAAATAGGAATTGGGGACTAGGCTTAACTTTGCTTAAATTAAACAGAAGTTAGTTAACAGGAGCGGTCATAAATTATGTAATAAAGTTAATAAAATAGAGGAATAATATCGCTAATCCAAACGTTTATGACATTTTAAATTTGTAATCCTGTTTTTTTTAAATATGAATACTCTATTGGGCGTAATTTGTTAATTCGTTGACAAAGTGTTGTCTTGTGTTTGTCTCGTAGGAGTAGTAATCGAGGCCTTTGATCCATAAAACGGAAGGAACGGATTGAGCTCAATTTTTCCATGTAATTCGCAAATTCTCTTTGCACGTAAAAAAACAACTTGTGTACAAAGCCCTTAAAATACATTCTTTACATAGTTCGGCAGTCTTTTATAAAAGTTTAAATTGTTTTGTAATCTAATTCTCTATTCTTAAACCAAACCCTTTGCAATTCAATAGTGAAATAGAAAATGTGTAATATGTAACTAATCCAGTACAATGAGGATATAATACAAATCCTGATACAATTTGTAAATCAATTTTCAATTACAAGAATACATCTTTCTTTGCCGATACATTATTTGCTGTGTATAGTTGCGCAACAATAAACGCGTTAGGTGGCAGATATTTAATACAAATGTTTAATCCAATATCTCTAAATATATTTGCTTATTATAGTGGATTCACGTTATGCGAACACGCTGTCCGTCTGTCTGTCAGCGTGCTAACAAAGCATCAGAATTAAATAAAACTTTGCACACGTCACTTTGGTCAAAAGTGAAGTCGATGTTAAAAATGCATATCTTCCGAGATAGAAAAATGCCCATATTACATAAAAAATTGGTTAAGTAAATTCCTCTGCTACATTATTACATCTGTTTACTAATCCTAAGAATTTAAGCCCCACATGAATTGACCTTTACTAATGAGAAGGAACCTGAGACTCTTCCGCTCGCATTTTAGAACCGGATGCTTATTTATCACCCCCAAGACAATGGTTTACCTCATACAGATTTATTATATAGCTATATATGTTACCGGCGTCATTTTAAAACTCGATTACAGCCTAAGGTTAAACTCCATTGAGGATTTGGAACGGTCATTTCGTTTGCGGAAAGCGCGTGACATGACATTTTGGACAGAACAGACAGAAGTTTCCACTTTGACGTCTTTGTTTAAGGTCGTGTGTCCTGTGTCATGCAGAAATTGACACGCATCAAATTATTATATGTTGACTTTGACTTTTATTAAATTGCATGAGTTCATGAGGAGCGAGCCAGGTGACCATTTAGTACAACTTTAGATCTCATTTTCAATTTTGCACGCATTTTTTAATAAACTTTGCCCAAGCTACGGAACGTTTGGCTAAATAATGATGGACATTTAAAATTGTGAATAATAATTTGGGAGGGCATGGAACTTCTCGTTATATATAGCATTGACCTTAATGCTTGTAATTCACAATTAGTTAAATGAGGAAGTAAATTATTTTGAAATAGAACGGGAATTTTTAATGTCGCACACATATGCCAAATGATTAGATCATTAGCAGTTGATGATATGAGATGATCAATGGGATATTACTATGCATATTTTATTGCTGTAATTCAAGAACAACAATTGATACAAAAAGTTCTTCAAACATATGCTGTCATCATACTCATATCTATTTTTGGTTGATATATTGTATTTTATTTTGAGATCGCTTTGTAAAAATTTTGGACAAGTTTTAGAAAGATGGCTTAATAAATGTTGGAAAAAATCAGCGTCAAGAAAGCGTAATAAACAGTGCAAAATATTTGGATTAAAATTGATTACAGCACTTTTCATTTTAGTATGACAATGACAATAAATTAATTGGCACCTTCTTCTTCCTTTAATATTTTAATGCAGGTATTTATCTAACGCGCTCATGGATGCATTTCATACACAGACAAAAGTTAAAATAAAGAAGGAAAGTGAATTATTGGGAGCTATTAAATTAACTGGGCATCCAATAAATTCATCCTTCCCTAAAAGCTTTCTAATCGTGCGTTTATAAGTATTTAGTAAAATTTGTAAACCCCAGACCAGACCAAAATTTGGCTAAAAGCTTTACATAAGAAGAGCACATGCAAATTTTTACTCAAAAAGTGAAGATGGGATTTGTTTGTGGTGGCAAATGGTGCGCTAACTTTTGGTTAATGGTTTATGAAAAATTGATGGCAGTGAAATGAAAAATTTGTTTCAGTGGTCTCTCATTTTTTCCACAGGTTGCCAATTCCTTCCGTTGGGAGAATATTTACGCTTTGTCCGTGTTCCAGAAAATTTGAGGGTTGGGGATAAAATTACAAGTTTGGAAGTTCTCCAGAGACACAATCTCACGCTAGAATCTATCGATAAGGTAGGGAATTGGGATTATGTAATAATAATATGATGAAACTCGTGACTAATGTTTTGGTTTTAGGGAGATGACGCGAAATATTTTGCATTGTCAGAATCTTCGGGGAATAAAGTTGATTTGCTGCTTGCACGAAGTTTAGAGAATATTGTGGATAATGATGGACCTCAAAATATTCTCAAATTTAGAATCGTCTGTTATCCAAGCACTGGGAGTGATAAGGTAAAAAATATTCAAATGAAATCGAAATGACACAATGTTAATTTCCTAAATATGTTGTATGCAGACCCCTTCCTTTCTGCTGTACAGTTTGTATGTTGAAGACATCAACGACCATGCCGTAATAAATTTTCCATTTCCTAATTCAGCCGAATGTTTGTTCTAATTCCATTTGTCCTAAATATAGCCGACATTTATCCACGCTCCATATTATGTGACGGTGGATGAACTGACACCAATCGGTATAACTAATTGGATGCAGTATGAATTTTTCGTTGCATTTATATTTCTATGTATTTAAGGGTTAACTGTATTCCGTGGGATAAGTGCTGTAGATATGGATAAGCCAAACACGGGAAATTCTGACATTCGATTTTCTATAGTTGATGGAAACGACGAAGGGAAATTTGGATTGGAAAGTAGTCAAAACCCAGCTTTAATTGTTAAAAAGAATTTGGATTACGATACGGGAGACAAAGAGTTTAAGCTCAAGATTATGGCATCGGTAATTGTTTTATAAAATTGGGGTAAAATACATGTTAAATAACTTTTTTTTAATGCAGGATCGAGGAAATCCCCCACTGGCAAGCTACAGCTTTATAACCATCAAAGTAATTGACAATGACGATCTGCCGATTAAATTCACCAAATCCCTCTATAAAACACAAATCAAGGAATTTTACCCATTTAAAGTAAGTTGTAGTAAGAAATTATGTCATGATCATAAAAAAATAGGCTAATAATAACAATCTAATCAATTGGATGTCATTTGAGCTACTGCCACTTAAAACTACCCCACCCAGTCCAGTCTTAACTTTTTAATGACTCACGTTCCCATCTAATTAATTGGCATTTAAGTATTTACCTATTTTACTCAAGAACAAGACAATTCGTCAAGAAGTTGTGTTCCCTTCGACCTCTAAAATATTGGCCTATGACCAAGACATTGCCCTCAATGCCTCTGTGGAATATGACATTGTTGGGGGGAACGAGAGGGGATATTTTGAAATTGACAGGGATAAAGGGACACTGTTCCTCGTGAGGGAGGTTGACCGTGAGGCCCTTGCAAGTCTCTCAAATACGTTCAACCTTCAGTTAAGGGCCTCACAGTCGGACGACGTGACGAAGACGGGGGAAGCCAAAGTGGAAATTGAAATTCTCGATTTGAATGATTGCTTGTAAGTACAAAAAAGAGCGCTTTGTGTGAATAGGATGCAAAAAATAGACTACTGTAAAATTTTTGTAGGCCGCAGTTTGAGGTGGACGTGTATAATATTTCTATTATGGAGAATCTTCCAAATGGATTTAGCGTCCTTCATGTTCAGGCTTCAGACGCGGATCAGGTAAATGAAAAAAGTTTGCATTGTTGGCTACGTACTTTATGCAGTACTAATTTTGTGATATTGTCTTGCAAAGTTTAATGTAACAAAGGGAGGAAGAAATGACATTGAATTTCAATAGAAAAGTTTTGATTAATTTTAACGTCGCTGTGAAAATCCCTTGGAATAACAAAATTTGCTTTGCAAGGGACCTTTTGAAAATGTAGGATTATGTAGTTCAGGATGTAACAAAGCTTTGAGGCAACATGAGAAGAACATTCAACATTTGAGAGTTGTTATTCACGAGGCAAATTGAGACATTTTTATGAGAAAAATAATAGCCAAGTGCTGAGACTACAAAAAAAATATTAAAATTTGAAGCAAAATGAGACAAGTAGTATTCTATGCTAAACTATAGCAGCTAAAGTAGTTAAGCAGTGAGGCAAGATGAGACAAATAAGAAAGGACGATGCTAAAACTTAACACTATTGTCAAAACTGAGGATTAGATTACTTGCTTAATTACAGGGAGAAAATGCCGAGTTCGTATACAAACTTGAGGATCGGACCCGAGCCTTCCAAATCGACCCTAAATCAGGCTGGCTGACCGTCCGCGACCAAAGTCAACTGGATCGGGAGAAAATGTCCCAAATAAATCTGAAAGTGTTGGCTGATGAAAAAGTTGCAAATATTGCATTCGGAACCACAAAAAGTTATGCAACTGTAGAAGTTCATCTCCTAGATTCAAATGACGCCAATCCAACATTTTTTCCCTCAAATCTCTACAAATTCCAAGTCACAATTGACTCTGAAATTGGCTCCGTTGTGGGCCAAGTCAACGCAGAAGATCCAGATTTAGGTGGCAATGGAAAAATTGTATATGAAATACAGAAACCAAATGGAACTAGCACAAATGAGGAACTTCCATTTGAAATTGACTCTACAAATGGTTACATTTATCTTTTGGAAAGACCACTTCCAAAGCTTCACTACACGCTTCTCGTAGAAGCCAGTGACCAGCCGGTTAATCCATCCGAACGACGCTATTCGTTGGCCGTGGTTCAAATTGACGTGGTCAAAGCGGGCACAGGTCACTCCCCAGAGTTTATCGGCTCGCCCTATGAATTTTGGGTTGGTGCTCACGTAGGAATCGGGACTTCTGTGGGTCACATCAAAGTCAATCATTTGGATGCTAAATACACAGTATTTGATCTTCTGCACAGTTATTATGAAGGGGGTATGCTAATTAGAAATAAAGTTGAAATAATGCAGTACTAAAATCTATTAAATATTATAGTTCCTTTCGCAATCGAGGAAAGGACAGGAATTATCGCAGTGGTGGATGACATCTCAAAATATTCTAGGACAATCTATGAATTCGAGGCCTATGTGACGGACAGTCGTCATACACTGACGACAAATGTGACGATACACATTGTGGACCCTCTGGAAAGTGCATCCGCCTCAGAAGAGAGGAGTGGCTCCTCCACCCACCGAAATAAAGGCCGAAGAGAGCCCATCGAACTCACCGTGAAGGAAAATGTGGGAGGGGCAATTGTGGGAAACTTGAAAACTCTGTTAAGTGACAGTTTGAGAGATGTCCGCGGAATGGAATTCGTACTCGCAAATTACGATGCAAGAGATAAATTTGCAATTGGTTCAGATGGAACGATTTACACGCTAAAGCCACTGGACAGGGAAGAAAAGCCGAGACATTTATTGACCGTGATTTCTCAAAGTAGAGGCGTCATTCAGGGTCAAGGAGTCTATGAGATTTGGGTCAATGTGGAAGATGCCAATGATTCCAGTCCCAAATTTGATAGACAGCAATACGAAGGCTACATTCGGGAGAATTCTATGCCTGGGACCCCAATAACTATGGAACATCCCATAAATGTGATTGACCCTGACGAGGGAATAAATGCCCAGTTCACTTTGGAACTTAAGGGGGATGGAGCAGATAGATTTTTGGTGCACCCTAAAAACAAGAAAATTGTTGTCGGGAATATTCCCTTGGATAGAGAAGAGAAACATATTTACAATCTGAAGCTGATTGCAACGGATACTGGAAAAAGAAATAGTACTGCAACCATCAGTATTCATATTCAGGACACAAATGATAATCCGTAAGAAATTAATGTTCTATTGACAGATGAAATTAATTAAATTATTTTTTGCTAGTCCCGTATTCTTCCAAAACATTGTGCTCGATCCGCCGGATTTGGAGAATGGTCGGGAACTTTTGCGTGCTGCTTCCGCACCCGTTTCGGTCGAAATATCAAATTCTGAGCCAATAAGAATTCCAGAAACGGTTCCTGTGGGCTCCCGAATTGCCCGAGTCCTTGCCAGTGATAAAGATTCTGGGGACAACTCCAAGATATTTTACAGGATCGTCTCTGAAAATAGTAATCCCATTGGGGGGAAATTTGCTTATCTTACGGATAAGCAGTATCTTTATAGTCGAAACAAGGACAAGCATTTCGTAGTTGACCGAAGCACTGGGGAAATCAGTGTGGCAAAACCACTCAAACCGGACACGGAATACGTAAGAAATATTAGAAATTAGAAGGAGGCAAATTGAGACAACGTTAACAGTTGAGAGTCTCAACTTGAGACTATGCATATGAAAATCGAATTTAAGCTCTAAAAATCTATTTCATGATCACTTAATTTTATTCAAAATAGTACCTTCCTGTTTTATTTGGATCTTTCGGAAAATTTCACATTAAAAGCTTAAATTCCCTTTTCATAAACACATTTTGTGAGGCAACATGAGAAATTGAAGAACTATGCTGTGTATAATCAATTTGGTCACAAGCAATGATTGACATTTTCTTATTTTTCAGGCATTAAACATCTCTGCCTCCGATCGGGGTGGACTGAGGGCTTACACTGGAATCAAAATTGTGGTCCAAGACGTTCGTACAATACAAGACTTTCTTTAAATTCATATTCAAAAAATATTAATCTATTCATCCAAACCATAGGTAAACGACCATGTACCAAAATTTGATCGACCGTGGTACTCTTTCGAACTCCTCGAAGGCTCTTACCACCGACACGAATTGGGGAAAATCAACGCCAAAGATGGGGACACGGGGTTAAATGGAGAAATAACTTATTCCCTTCAGCCAAAAACGGATTTAGACACAGATCTGGATTATTCCGACACAAGGATCCCTTTCAACATTGACCCCGTGTCAGGGACCATTTACGTGGATGGGATAATTGATAGAGAAACCAGAGCCAAATACAGCTTTTTTGTCCAGGCCAAAGACAAAGGACCCAGTCCAATGGATTCTATAGTCGACGTTGACGTGAATATTATGGATGTCAATGATAATCCTCCAATGTTTTATGGATACATTGCAGCAGTCAAAGTTGGTCAGAAATCAATTCCAGTTTACAGAACAAGCATCAAATCCAATTTAATCCCTCCAAACACTCAAGTCTTTAAAGTTTCTGCAAATGATTCAGACTCTCCTTCAAATGGAAACGGTCTTGTTCTATTCCATCTAGCAAATAACCACAAATCGTTCTATATTGATTCGAAAAATGGCAGTATTTCCACTCTCACCCAATTGGAATATGAACGAAGCTCGCTACAAGCTCCTGAATATAATTTAACAGTGATTGCTTCGGATTTGGGTCAACCAAGTCTGAGTTCCACGGCCTGGGTACTTATCCGATTGAGTGGAAGCGGAGGCCGAAAAGGTTCCATCTCAAGTAGTACCACGGAAAGTTCTCAAGAACTTGAGAGAATGTTTGCAAAGGAAGTTTACACTTATTACGTCCCTCATAGATACAACACACCCCACTTTTTAACAAAGATGAATGTGACTGAGAAATACAAACGATATCCCACAGAATACCATTTATTTGGTGGGGATAAAATCATTGAAAATTTTCGAATTGGACCGAAAACTGGGGAAATATTTGTAATAAAGATGCTGAAGCCTGGGACAACTTATGACATGTTGGTGAGAGCATTTAGTTCTCAGCTTCCGAGTCGATTTGATGTTCGTCAAGGAAGTCAGATATCTGACAGATATTTGGAACACAATGAGGCTTTGATTAGAGTGGAAATGTTGAGAGCCCCATCGTCAACCACGCCCCCAGTGGTAGTCACTGTAATCCCAAGAAAGAATGAGTCTGACAGCAATACAGCAAGTGGAAGTGGTCATAAGCCTCGCGTGGTTTATAAAACAACTTCCACAACTACAACAAAAGCTTCTTCAATTGTCCCCGTGGCCGTCAACCCTCCAAAGACTCCAAAAATAATCACAGCTTCAAATCCCAATCTATTTCCACCACGAAATGACTCTGAAAACGAAATTCTCGGAAGCACAAAGAGTAACAAGAGCCATCATAAAAATTCTTATTTTTACGCTGGAGAAATTGCCGTTCTCGTCATGTCATGTGTTGTATTCTTGGGTGGACTTGTGGCCGCAGTGTCCATCGCTTGTGTCAGAAGAAAACGTCAACAACGACACCGACGACGGTTGTCCCATATCCCTGCAATCCCAGTGGAGGTTCGTTTACAAAAACAACCTTTGGGGGGAAGCCGTCCAATCCTCTTCCCTATGGCACTTCCGGGTGTTGGAGAACCCCATCGTCCACAAAACCAGCACGGGAATAACGGGGGGACTGAAAGCAGTGATGCGACCTCAGAAACTTACACGGATGGTGGCGGTCCCGAAATAATGCACCACCAACGGTCCGCATCCTTTGTAAATGTCCATAAAACAGGACTAGTATCAGTTTGTCCTGACTGTAGAAAGATACGCAAGCCAAATAGTCATAATGTTAATAATAATCATAGTTCTAATAACAATCAAAATAGACACAAAAGTAGGGTTTTTGTAAATGGGGGAGTGGCGAGGGGGGTTAGGGGCAAGTCGCGACATCCGAGAGAAGTCTCTCTCCCATCATCAAATGACTCTGGGATTGATGATGGTCAACTTTGCCATTGTTGTCAAAACTCGTCTTCCAGTGAAAGGTTCATTGATTTCTCTGCTTTTGTTATAAATAAAAGTGTGATAATGCTAAATATATTTTAATTACAACTTTCAGGGATCATTACGAAGACAGTTTAATGACGGCCAATTTAAATGCAAGAGCCTCGTCCAAAAGCTTTAGGAGGAAGAGGAATATGACCCAGACGCCTTACCCCCCACAAGCCCTCAGGGGGAATAACAATGGTTCCAGATTCAGCAGCAGATTAGCAGATGGGATCGTCATACTTTAATAATTTAATAAATACAAGGCCAAAAATAGTAGCTTTATATTATCTAATTTTAATTGTCCGGTGATAAAGTTTAAGAAATAAATGCAATTTGTATTACCTATTACTTTTCAAAATTTTTTTAGTCTTCTTGCGTGTCTCTCGTCATTTGCATGCAAGCCAAGTATTTTTTTTATTAATTTTATTAATTTCCAAGAAGCTTCTTGGAAAATCAAACCTGTTTTCCATTGGCAAACTTTTTGCGATTTTTGCCTTGATCGTTTTAGTTATTCTTTCCATTGTTCATTGAAAGAGACTTATTTGATTTGATTCGAGAACAAGATGGAGATTTTTAAAGTATTAATTTTGACTTTGAGCATATTTGCATTTTGTGAAGGGCTACCGGGTTCTAAGAAAGGAAGCATAACTAAAAGTTTTACGAAAGGGGTCTTTAAGGGGGGAAAGGGTTCTTCTTCTTCATCAAGTTCAAGCCAAAGTGCCCCGAGTCAAAATCAAGATAACTTTGGATCTAATACATTTCTTACAAATATTTTCACAACTACGCAAAGTCCGTCAACAACTAAGAATGAGAATTTAGAATTTATCAGGGCAAATTATTGTCATCCAGGATCAAAAATCAGCTTGGCAGAAATTGTAAGTTGTTACACACAGCAAAAAATAATTTATCAGGATTTATAATAATTTTATAGGAATCAGCATTAACTTGTCCCGGTCGTGGATATATTTTCAACCATTTTTCCAACCTGGCAAAACTTAATTCATCAAATAATTCCACTGTACAATTAAGCAGCAACGATACAACTATTGTCTCAAATACAAATACAACTTTGGTCATCAGCGGTCTCGAAATTACAAAACAAACTGCATGCGAACCATTTAAAAATGCGAGCAATCCCTGTCTACAACAAATGCAAAGTTTCAACAGAGAATGTCTCTCTTTTGAAAATTTCACATTTGCATCTCCAATTCCTGAAGCTTACGAATTTGATTTGTATTTTCTTGAAAAGGATTGCAACTCTTCCTCTTCTTCAGGGAACGAAACTAATGAAAGTGAACTTGCTGGTAATTATTCGAATATTTTAATACAATGTTGTAAATAAAAAAAAAATATTTGCAGACTATTGGCTCAAACAAGGATTGGGGAAATGTCTTTCTCCTCTTTTTGTAAATGACGGAGAAAATTTCACAAGCGTTGTGAGCGAGTGTCACAAGAAAAGTTTGAGCAGAGATGACAAACGAAGAATTACCTTCTCGTATGTTTTAACAATTGTTTTTTTTCAATGATTAACTTTGTTAACAATTAAATTAAATAACAGATACAGTTCTCGAGTAACATCTTGCGTCAAAGATAAAATGGGAGTCAACTCCTGTCTTCAGGAAAGTTGTGGGTGGAACTCTGGGAAAAATGAATTAAATGAAACTGGAATTCCCTGTAACCCTTTGGCCAATGCAATTCGCAACTATTTTGTGGAAAATGTCATAAATCTTCTTATGTTCTTTGGAAATGTGAAATAAACATTTGATATTGATGAATGTATTGATTACAAGCTCAAATAACAATTGACCTTCTTATAGTGGCTTAAAGTTTAATTGGCAATTTACTTATAGCCATTTCCTTAAAAGTAAAAGTAAGACGCATGTACTTGGGTAATTTAAATTATTCAAAATAATAATATAATTTAGCTCTGTTTGGCATCGACCTAAAAATAAAATATAAGCAAAACGGAATTACCACAACAAATAAGTGGGTATAAATGAGAACGTCTTGGAACAACCAATCAAAATTTAGGACATGGGTTATTATCGGTTATAGATCTGCTGATGAGCGATTCATCCTTTCAAGGGTTATCATGTTAGTGTATCAAAGTGTGTTTCAAGCATAATCGTTAATTACTTCATAACCATCAACAAGCTTTTAGTGTAAACTGTGTACGACCGTATTTCCTCAATTTTCCATTTCTCGGCTTTGACGTCACTTTATACAAAGTGAGTACGTATTTGAGACAAAAACAGGTCACTTTGTACTTTCTGCTCTAAACGTAAGCACTGGCTTTTGGCCGTAGCCAAGTACTTTTTCTAAAACTGTTAAAAACTAACAAAATATCGTAAAAAGTGTCCAGTGAAAGTTTTGGGGAAAATGAGACAAGATTG
This sequence comes from Proisotoma minuta, assembly GCA_034698145.1. Classification (NCBI taxonomy): domain Eukaryota; kingdom Metazoa; phylum Arthropoda; class Collembola; order Entomobryomorpha; family Isotomidae; genus Proisotoma; species Proisotoma minuta. The sequence goes on from JAQIXN010000270.1 coordinate 41,296, forward strand.
TTCTACAAAGTTATTCGCAGTTCTGCTGACATTTTCACTCATTTTCTCTGCATTTCTACCCCAAGATGTCGAATGTAGTCCGCGACATGGAGGGGGTGGGGGTAATATTCCCACAATTGATTAGTAGTTTGCATTTCAAACAAATCATTTCTTTTTTAGGACACGGTGGACATGGAGGAGGTCACGGAAGTCACGGAAGTGGAGGGCGAGGGGGAAGTCATGGTCGTAGAAATGGCTACAGAGGTCATATTGGGGGAGGTGGAGGCAGCTTTCGACAACTTATGAAAAATGGAGCCACACCCACAAATGAACCACTGCTAAGACTTTCTGTCCTCCTTCCAATAACTATGCTCGTGTTTGGAAATGCAATTATCTGATGATAATGGACTGATAGCAACTTAAAATATTGATTACGCTTTTGTATTGTGAGTTGTGATGAACTATAGGTACTTGAATAATTAGTTAATAAATACATTTTATTTATCTTTTAGCAATAATATTAAAATTGTAGATTTGATTGATTCATTCTTATTTAGTTCTCATACTTGCCTACAATGTATTTGTACAATGTAAAATGCACGTTTATGTTTAGTTTACGATTCTCAATAATCTCAATTACGAATCGTAATTTACGACTACATTTAACAACATGCATTAAAGTTACAAACATGAGAATTTTCCATTATAAATTTTTACTGGGGCTAATTGATAATTTCATAAGATTTTACAAAATGACTGAAAAATGACAGAAACTGAGACAAATGTTTCGACAAGCGACAACAATTTTTTTAAATCAGTCAAATCCTAAATTTTAAAACAAATGAAAGTTTAAACATTATGGATCAAGGGAATATGGAGCAGAACTTGAAGCAACAAAATTATATAAATGAGCATAAAGTAGTGGGTATAAATGAGGGATGTGTGCAAGATGCAGCTGTAGTGGACAGGATGCAATTGTTCATATAAGTAGAACTTCAATCTGCAGCGAGTAGAATAAACACCTTGAGGTCGAGCATTGACTTGGATTCATTTTATAGCTCTCCATATTTAAACACCTTCTCAAATCCTCCAGTTAAATCACGAAACTAAAGCATGCTATTTAACTAAATGCTAAACCATAATGTCCAGTATTTTATGATTCAGAGAGAGCCATTTAAACCACTTAACATAAGTATTTCTCAATTTCACATCACCCAGCTTATCATGTCATATCAAATTGAGACCTTTAGATTTACATCCGTATTGTTATTGTATTCTCTCATACATTAGGAGTCGAGTTCAACGAATCAACGCATCAGTTTTACACACTTATTCCCTGTGCAAGTAAGTTTTGCTTCATTATATGAACTCCATATAGCATTGATGAAGAAGAATCTTTTTAGAGAATACTATACTCTCCATCTATATACCTACAACCTCAATTCTCTTGTAAACCAAATATACAACTTATCACAAATACCTATTTAACTTATCAAGAAAAGGGCTGAATCCAAGCTCTCATTAAAAGTGACTGGAGAATAATTACTGGGCAGAGGCTGCTACCAAGTGAAGCTTATAGCACATAAGTAGTGTGAGAAACCCGTTAGTTTAATAGTTCAGGGCTTGATCTTGTTTCAGCATTCCACTTAATGGGAAGAACTGCTAACTACATTTCACACCCATAAGGCAACGTGGTTAAGCTGATCATCAGTGCAATTAAAATGCGTTTTAAATCAAACTCTAGCTAATTCTGTTTTAATAGCCCAAAAGTGGTTGGAGAAAGCTTGTTACGCAACTCTTAATTATTTTGTCCGTGTCCCGTGTATGGGATTATAGGCGTGAGTGCTGAGTTTCCAACTTGGAAATGCCTCACGGACTTCGAAACGGAATTTGTAAGTTGGAACATTTTCATCCCATTGCTTTCACTTTGTAAAAAAATAAATGATAATTTTATAGCGACGGAGAAAGGAGGTTCCGAAGTTTCTGCAAATTGCCAAGATCAAGATGAAGGGGACGAAGGAGAGGATGATAATATTAATATCGCAATGCAAAACGGCAGCGGTCTGTTGACCTCTGGGGAGATTAGGAGACGCCACAATTCTAACTCTAATAATAATGCTACTAATAACAATCTCAATTTTATCGATCTCTTAAATACTGGAGCAATGGTGAGAACATTGGAGCTTTTAATTTTAATGTGGTACTAATGAAGGCTGACTTTCTCCAGGTTGGAATTGGGGAGAAGAACGGGAGTTGTGTTGGAAGTGAGAGGTCACTCCGCGTGTCTTCTGGACCACGGGACGCTGACTATGTGATCTTGGTACTTAATCAGAAACAGAGGGAGAGTGACGAGGTCAACACTTTGTTGGAAAAGTTGAGAGACACTCATGGAGTCACTTCCCTTTTTATAAAGAACGGGATCAGTCCAACACTGCCTAAATGTAAGAGAGAAAAATAAGCAAAGTCAACATATGACATAGTTATTTTAATTGTTCACTTTCAGCAGCACCACTACCTCCAGTGATATCTTCTCCAGAAGTTACCAAACCCATTGAAGAAATTTGCTCACAAGTTGATGTACAAATGTCTAATAAAATTCCCAGTCCCTTAAAACGTGATAGTCTTCAGCGCAATGGAAGTGTAGAGAAAAAGGGTAGAAAAAGGACTAAAATTGAAACAAGTGAAAGTTCTTCGCCTAAAAATAATGTTGAGGAAATTGCGAGTTCGTTAATAGATAAACTGCAGCCAAACAATTTTCTTGGAGAAAGCAACTCGAGTTTTGACGAAGATGAAGAAGAAATTTTGGGGAAGCAATTAACAGAGCTTCCAGTTGTTCCTTTGGAAGAACCAGACCCAGAAACGCTTAAAGCGTTGGGTCTTAGCACCCAAATAATTTTACCGACGTCAACCAGCAGCGCAAAAAAGAAGCGAAAGCGACGGAGAAAGTACCCATATCTGGATAGGAAACCGATTAAAAAGAAGAAAGCTTCTGCGATTGAGCTTAATGAGGAAAGTGAAGAATCCACTGCACAAAGTGTTCAAAAACCGGAAGTTGTTTTCTCCCCTTCGAAACTTAAAATAAGACCTTTCACCAAAGCTAAAGTTAATAAAACAAAGATAAAGGTAAAGAAACCGAGAAAAGTAAAAGCTGCTCCAATTATCAAATCTCCAAAATCACCAAAAAAATCAACAATTGCAAAGCCCATTAACGGGCTGCTTTCTCCGGAAAAAAATGTCAGCGGAGAAAACTTTGAGCTTTTAAAGGAAAAGCCATCAGGCTCTAAAAAATCCGATCCCTATGTCTTCATTCCGGATGATGATTCCGATTTTCATGAGCCACCCCCACTGAAATTATTTTCTCCTAAAAGTCCAAGAAAGAATGGCCTTTCTTCTCCCACCAACGGGTTTAAAGAGGTAGCAGCAGCAGCAACAGAAGTTGCTCAACTTCCGGCTACAAATTCCTTACAGCTATTTGACCATCTAGCCAAAACTTATAGCACCAGTGGCTCAAATTCTCACACGACCACGCCCATCTCCAGTCCCCAACTGGCCCCTAGTCAAGAAAACATTGGCGAGCAAGAAAAAGAAGAGGTGATGAAAGCAGACCAAACTTCAGAAGCTCAAGTACCCAAACCAAAAGCTAAAAGAAAGAAACGAACGAACGAAATTTGTCAATTGTTGACTTGGGCAATTGTTCCAAGACCATCGACCCCAAGATCTACAGCATCTGCAATTACCACTCTTGGTATGCCTTATTTCCAAAAAGAGAAGGAAAAAGAAGCAATTGTTCCTCCCCAAGAAATTCCAGAACTTCCACCAAAATCAGAACAATCAGAGCCAACTCCACCCCCTGAAGAAAAACAAGAAGAAGAAAGCGTTGTTAAAGAAGAACACGTCCTTCTTCAGCCTCCCACAAAATCTCAGCTCCATAGATTAATTCTCAGCAAGACAAAGGCAGGGAAAGTACTAAAACGTCGAAAGAGGAAAAAACGTTCTGCATGTTTTACTACGAGAAAGACAAAAGTTCAAAGCATTAATAAAGAATCCAAACAATGTGTTCAATCCATGATCTCTAAAGAAGAAATTGAGAAAGAAGAAGATAGTACAAAAACAGAAAAAATTATTATAAGTGATAATGTTCAGTTGGCTGTTGAAATGGCTGGTGAGAAAGAAGCTTTGGAGCCTTTAATCAAAGAAGATCAAGAGGAAATAGTAAATGCTTCTGAAAATGATTTAAATCCAAAAACGTCGGAATCTACAACAAGTGAGACAATTGAGAAGGACGATGAACAAGGTACAAATTTTTCTCATTTCATGTCTATGGTACTTTGCATACAAAATGAATGGACAAACGTTTCACCCATTTACATAAAAACGCCGTAATTTTTCCAACAATTCTAAAAATCTCAAGTAAAATTACAACTTACAACATTTTCCACCGAGTTGAAATTTTGACTGGTGCAACTTTTCATGATTATTGCATAATTTTGGAAATACACGTCTCATAATTCATAGTCCAACTCTAAACTTTAAATCGTTTAGACCAAACGACGTCTGAGGCAAAAAATTAGTTCAAGTCATTTTGTAGGGCATACTATAAAGACATTAAAGACTCGAGATTTAGAAATATTTCCCAAAATTATACCAAAATGCCTCATTGTTTCTTAATGGGAAGGTGTAAGATATTGGAATTTATTTTTAATACGTAATTTAATAATTATATTCTTTTCCCAAATATGTAGATCCAAACTGGAAAGCGAAATTCACTTCTCCAATGGAGTACCCGGAGACTGGAAGTGGAGTTGTGGATGTGACACTGGAAATGAAGCCACCAGAACCTCCCCCAAATAAATCTGGACGAAAAAAGCGAACCCCGAAACAAATCCCTGAATTAAGAACCGAACCCGAAGCTTCAATAATCTCGGAGCCAATGAATATTTGTCCTCCAGTATCATCCGAACCAATAAAGGAACACGAATTTGTCAAACCAAAAAGTCTACCCCCAATTTCAACAATTTCTGAAAGTCCAGCAGCCTCTAGTGATCCCAATCAACAAAATCCTCCAAACGAATTTTTGGACGCCATGCAACTTCGTCGGCCTTCATTCTACTCTCTAATCGCAGGAAATGTTCGAAACAACTTGGAAAATTATTTGGATGGTCGAATGCCGGAATCAGCGACTGAAGGGACAAAGACCAAGAGACGTAAACGACCTAAACCTCGCAATGGATTCTTGCTTCATCACGGGGACAATTTTCCAGAAGACCCCGAAGCCCCTTATAAACTAGGTACACATTTAATTATGATTCTACATAATTTTGTTATTAAATATTATATTAATTTATCTTCAATGATCTGTCATTTCCAGCGTTGGCTACGCAGATCCTTCTAAAGTTGAACAAACGGAGATCGAAATTCAAGCCAAAAGAGGACAAGGGAAAGTCTCTTCTCTCTTACCTTAAACTGGTGCCTAAACGAGCGAGTCGGACAACAAAGAGTTCCACACTTACAAGTCTGTCCCCATCAAGCAAAGAAGGGGACGAAAGCGCCGAGGGCGATAAAGTGCCTGATCAGGGTGAGGAAGTTGGTGGGAGTGGCTCGGAGCCCACGCCCTCCGTCACTTCTGTTTTCTCTGGAGAATGGGTCCAGCAGAGGAACTTTGTTTGCAACATTTGTGGACAAGTTGAGAAAACCTTTTGGGATATGATGGTTCACAAAGGGGAAATTCACCCAGGGATTGTGGTAACTCATGTAGAGCTTGTAGACATGCCTCCAACGGGTTTCAGAGGCCCTCCCCCGGTCCCCCCACCAAGTAACAAACATCCTCCTCCGTGTTCAAAGTGTCAAGCTACGTTCAGGTAATTAACAAAATAACGCATTGTTCTAAATGGACTAATACTAAAACTCGGCTATTCTATTTTTCCTTTTTAGCAATTTTGCGGAGCTTCATCGCCACATATTTGAATGCGCCGGAAATACAGCTTGGTTGGAAGAATTAAAGGAAGAGACCCAAAGTCCTCGCAAAAAGCGATCCAAACGGAAGCGTGGTTTCAACAGCTTCAAAAGGAGATTATCAAATACTCCGAAAAAGACCAATCCAACAACAGTAAGTTAAATAATAAAAAAATTATTCAGTAATAAATATCAAAATTAGATCAAATCAATAAACTTGTCACGTTTCAGCGTAAAACTGAAGTCTTCAACTGTGCATTTTGTACAAGATTTTTCAAGACTGAGGGATGGCTGAAGAATCATTTGACAACTCATTCTCTCCCCATTTCAATACCTTTGGACAAACTGAAGCAAACAACACTGCCAACCAGTGCCGATAATATTAAGGGACGCCGAAGCGCCGTTCAAAATTTAATTAAAAATGGAAGCTTTAAAAAGTGACTTCTTCCATAAGTATAAATGAATTATTGATTTGTAAAATGTGAATGTGTAATATTCGTAATTTCCGTCCTATGCTACATTACTCTGTTCTATACTGCCCAGTTTTTTTTACTCTTATTATGAAATTTTCCAGTCAAGCGTCTTTAAATAGTACTCTTTAGAAATTATTGTTGTATTCGTATATAGTGTAGAGTAGAGTAGAATAGATTTCTTAGAGTAGGTAAAAACGTCTTTTAGAAAAAAATAGTCGAATTAGTTCAAAACTTACGCATTTTTTTATTTTGGTAATTTTCTTAAAAAACTAGTTGATTTATTATATTACAAGACGCAAAAGAATAGTTCTCCTGCTACGATAAAACCAGGATAAAGTCATTTTCTACTAAAAAAAAGTATAAAAATATGATTGCTATTTATTATTTATTATTGCCACTTTTTGTAACATACGTATACGTACGATATTTATAAATTATAACAGAACTGTCAACTTTGACCAATACTGAGCTGCTAAATATTGTTAGCAAAATTGTTACTGATGAAATAAAGCGAAATGTACTACATAACAAATCTGAACTATTTACAAAATACTGATATTGCATTTTCATTTAATTATTGACTTTTGCATTCTTGAGTTGAGCCTCACACCAGGGAGCCTTAATAGATTTTCGTCAACTGGTAAAGGCTTCCTTCCAAATTCTTCACTTGGATAAGAACTTTTTAGCTGGTCAGCACACATTGTGTTTCGTTTTTGGAGCTCATGAATTCTTCCCCATGGATCTTCCTCATTGGTGTTAAACATTTCACTTGCTCTAGGTAACAGTGTTCCGAACTTCCTTTCTGGAAGATGAAAGTCAAATTTCTTCTTGTCCACCGTTATAAATTCCATATCTTCTTCGTCAGCACACGAAAACATTCTACCTGTTCCGTCTGGAACAACTTTTGATCTGGAGTTTGTAGAACCATTTGATTGGATTGATAGCATTGAAACTGAGGAAAGTCTGCGTGGATCTTGGTTATCAAAGTATTCGTTTGAAAGACTAGACATTTGATGGGATTTTGAAGGAAATTCGGATTTAATGTG
>JAQIXN010000271.1:0-48720 GCA_034698145.1 Proisotoma minuta
TTAACTTGTGACTTGCGCAGAAGAGCGTTTCGGACAAAAATCATGTCAAACAGATAGCTATTTTATAAGGGAGATTAGAAAAAAGTAATAAAAATTCTAAAAATACTTCTTTTAGCTGTATGATTACTTAATTGAGCTAAATAAATTATGGGAGGGATAAATGACGCTTAATTGTCTATAAATCTATAATGCCCATTATCAAATTAACAGAGCTACTAATGAGCTTTGGACTTTAGGTTAAAAATAGACAAGTAGCTGGATAATTGGATTTGAAGGTACATATAAAACAGAGTTGCATTAACAGCAATAAAATTTGTTGTTTATTGGAAACACTGCATTTGTTTGCGGTTTGACTCAATTTATTTTGCAAAACATGCCGGCTTTTGCCACAAGAAAATTGCTTCCACGTGGAAAATGGTTTATGGCTTGTACAACCAGTCTTTGTTATTATCATTTATTATAAAAACATTATAGGAAATGTGGAGCATATTGAGAAATAATACCTTAACACGATCTGCCCTTTTACCTGAGATAATTTTTTTTTTTTTAAACTTGGTTTTCCTTTTTAACGAGGAAAAATAAGGGATTTGACTACTGCATTTAATGAAAGAGCTTTTTTAATGCTCGGTGGAGAATTGCAATAAATTAACTTTACTTTATACACGGTTTAAATGTTTTCTTTTTGAATGTTGTGGCTTGTGCACATGTTTATCTTTCCCAATGTTTTAGACTTCCCCGTGACCTTCTTAAATTTCCAAGTTATCGCCAGATTAATGAAATTTCCTTCCTTCCCTTTTACAACCACATTTCATCTCTTCTCTCTGTCTTTCAGAGTTTATTACCATTGTAAATTGTGAATGGCAAAGAAGAAGCGCATTGTCCTGTTGCTGTCACAGGAATTTCTTATTGCCCATTTGCTTCAATGGTAATTTACTTTTATTGCCACTTATTCCTGGAGTTAGTTTTACAGTATTTTATTCATACATTTTAAGACAATGAATCTTTTATCAACTTTAAACTCATTTACGAAAAATTTAAAGGACGCTGATGCAGTCTTGCTTTCGGATTAAAAGAAATGCAATCTGACATTTCACATGAGCTTCCATGTAGAGAGCTAATTTAGTGAATAATATCCATTTTACTGCATTGGAAATTGGATGCTGTAAAATGCATTGATATTATGAGAGAGCCAAGGTCTGCTCTCCATGTATACTTTTATTTGATTAATTTTTGATCCATCATCATCCCATTTGTTAATCAACAAATAACTGCATGCATTTAAATGATCTGTAAAAAATGGTAGTGAGTTAGGTCGGCTCCAACATAATAATCAAGCTATCATTTATAATTTAAGACCTTGAAGCTTAATTTTACCCTGGCTAATGTAAATTTGCATTTGCAATTATACGACAGAATAAGATTGGATGTTTGCAATAAGTACAATGGGTTGGGGCAGGTAGAGAATCTCATTTTTTACCAAAGGCCATAAATGATTTGTCCTTGCTGTTGCCCTAACTATTTATAGGAGAGAAATGAAGCATCCAAAAATAAAATATCATACAACTTTAATTGTTTATTGGAAATAGTTTATGATTAAAGATTAATTGGCGTGACAGCATTTATTGATTTTTGGCTGTTTGCTTTACTTTACGTAAGAAATAAAAATGAGGTTTATTCCCAAATAAAAAAATCATTCCCCTCTCACTTATATACAAAAGTAGGCTACATATAAAATTTGTGGTGCAATTTTAAAAAATTCAGATGAAGGCCATTTGTTTATTTGTCTACCAGCTTTTAGTGCTCGTCTAATAAAAATTGGCGTTGTATAATAATATGTGAATGGCTTTAGAAAATCGAGAAATCAAAGAAAGCAAGGATGATTAAATTTCTGGAACCCAAAATTATTGAAATGTCCTTCAATTATTTTTGCACAACAAAATAATTTATCATAGATTTGAATCAAATCCTGCTCTTGTTAGGATTGTTAGGAATAATTTATGAATGAAATTAACCAAACTGCAACAATTTTTACTGACGTGGGATGCTATGTACATAAGCAAATGGTTCGAGTTCCATATAAAATAAACCACAAAGCAATCTAATAGACGTCAGCTCGCATTCAATAATTTCAATTGATTCTATAATTCAAAGGATGGTTTGACGACAATACAATTTAAAGCTGCTGCTTGCAGATTCTATTCAACACTGGCCTTTAATAAATTCTCACTTTCCCCATCATCCACATGGATTAACTGGATTTTAACTAATTTCCCTTTTGTTACCAATTAAAATAAAATATATGCAAATAATTAGAGCTATGCATGAATACTTAACGCATTTTAAGCGTAACCAAACAGGATGTAAAATTTTGAGATTTCTCCATAAGCCCTCTGTATATTTAAAATTGATACCACATGCTTTCAAAGAACCAGATTAATAAAACCACAACAGCAGCAGTTTTAGTTGGAATCTGCATTTATTTGCGTAAACCCTTCATTTCCTGATTTATTTATTAGTTCGTGACACTGATGCCATATTATGATACGCTGCACTGGTTTAAAAAAAAATACTGTGAAATGGCAATAAATTATTGAAAATTGATACCTAATTTAACACCTGCGTTACCAGGTAAAAAAAAATCAATCCCACATCACTTTACATTGTTTTGACGAAAATAGGTGTTATGCATCTTCTGCCTCACAGTCTAAACATTTCTATGGAAATGCCATAAGGATTTTATTTTATTTTCCAACATAGAGAAAGGGGTTAATGGAAACCATATAGAAAAGTAGAGCACGCATTATTTCCAGAGTGAAATGTCACGTTAAGAGGATTAGTTCCAAAGTGAGATGAGGAGTTAATTAAAGATGAACATGAGAGTATTCCAATGGAATGAAATCATGCAAATACATTTTGGAAATTTCACTTAAATAAAGCTTTATTTACAATCTGCTACAACTTGTAATGAGTTGTTTTGACTGGAGTCAATAACAATATGGGATTTTATGTGCCGAGTCTCACGGGAACTTTTAAGGGATTATTCTACGCAACCAAAATTCAACAAAGCTTCCGCCTAATAACCTTTACGGCGCAGTTGATCTGAAATTGCCAAATTAATTAGAAATCTACAAAGGTGAGAAAATGGTGAGAATTGAGAATGGTTATTAATATCACTATTAATTAAAAGGTACAAAGTCCAATTTAAAATAATGGAATGTAATGAAAACCGTTTCTTGCTCAACTTAAATGCGAATTGCCAACAATATAATAAAGTCATTGCAAACTAAATGTAACAACAAGTTAGCGTTTTGGCATGAATTGAAATAATATCAATCTCGAATTACCCCAATCTTGGATACAATACGAGAAATGAGAGAAGACGGACGGACATTGGGACCGAATAAAGGATCTATGTACAAGACATTTGAAATGGACTTTGGAACACAAATTTTGTTCTCTGTTATTAGTGATAACTTAAAGATGAGATTTTGTAGCCTAAGATAAAAATAATACAATTTATTTTTATGATAATGAAAGCCCATTACTTTTCGGCTATGAGTTTATCCTTGTAATAAAAAAACCTGAACGCCTTAATTAAATAAAATATTCTTCAAATTGTACATTTTATTGCAGCATTTATCTCGGTTTATGAGATGAAAAGGTAAGAATAATATTCACTTGCTTCTATTAATAAATAATTAAGGAAAAAACACATTTCCCAAACATTATTTCTTATGTATGAAGCCCAAATATCCAAAGCGATAACAATTAAATCGAATTAAATTGTTTGACGTTATTCGCTTTGATGACGCTTTCCCCAATATTCCCCAGAAAATAAAAAAAACATATTTTATTATATATCAATGAATTTAAGTAAGCGTGAGAACTTTTACATGCGGAAAATTGTAACTATCACAAAAAGAGATGAATAGCGTCATTAGTAGCAAATTTGGCATTTAAAATTGGAATAGACTTTGGACCTCAGAGTTCATAAACATTCATCAAAAATGCGCAAAGAAGATTTCTTTGAGAATTGAAAAGAAATATTTTTTTCAAATTAGAGCAACAGTTGGGAAAATACACGTTTCGCAAACATGTTGCAAAAAGTAATAACTGTAATAAAGAAAGAGACAAACAAGGATCAAAGGATTTTTATTTGGATGAAAAAAGTAAATGAAATATCAATTTTCCAGTTCCAGTAACTAATATTCTCTTCAATGCCTGTTTACAAATATAATACAAAGTTGGGCTTATATTGATCTTTTCATTTTTCACGAGGAAGATGCATGAGACTGAGAGATTTTTTTAATCCTCTGTTTTCACGAAATTACTTAAATATGATATAGAAACGTCAGAGATGTAAAGCGTTTAAATTTTGTTTTATTTATTTACATTGGCTTGCTCTAGAATGGAATTCAGTTCAATATGCCTTCATCGTTTGTTATGCTATTCCCTTATGGCGAGTTATGGTAGGTTAGTTTATTCTAGACTTTAAATTTCTTGCTTTCAGTGTTTTGTTAGCAATAAAATATCCGAGTCTGTGCTGTGTCCTGAGGCACGTAGCAAGATTTTTCTAGTAAACAAATTAAAACCAGGAATTATATGTTGTTTGTGCTAAACTCATAATTTAGGAGCTAAGCATGTAAAGTGTGCATCATAAAACGATATGTGGAAATGTAAACGTTTTAAAAGTTATCAAACAAAGATTAAATCATTTCTTCATATTGCTCATGACTTTGTTTCATAATCCCTTACAATAAACATGCAGAGAGAGTGATTCAATGTATTTGGGAACGAGAAGATTCGAGTCACATCTTTAATCCCTAATTTTATGATGACGAGATATGAAACTTTTTGCCTTGCCTTAAAAGGACAGTTTTGAGCTGGATTCGTTTTCTTATTGTTTTATAATCCCTGAAACAACAGTCAACTCAAGCTTTAGCTCAAGTAAATATTTTAAGGCTCATCCGGTAGTGTAATTAAGATTAGAGTCAGGAGGAAAATTTTAGCCTCTTTTTAACAATTTAATGACGTAAAACATTTAAAAACTGCTATTGGTGACAATTCCATTACCATAAATATTTCTACACACGCACACGTCTTTTATGACGAACAATATAGTATTGGGAAATCAAGCCCAATAATAAATTTGCAATTGGAGTGTGGAGCTATTTTTATCTGGGAAGAAAATGATTAATTGTTGTACTGTAATACGCCATTTATTCAAATATTTTTAGAATAAAATTTTATTCCTATAACACCATAAGCAGACAGAATTAAAGTGTGTCCCATGCATGTCATATTTTATTAACCATTTGGATATAATGCCAGCTATTAAGTGAAACTTTCCTGTTGGCCAAATATTATTATTTTAATGGCTGCGTATGATGTGTGCGAATGTGGAGCAATGGCTAATGTAATATAATGCAAGGTTATACATTACCTGAATATTATTAGTTATGCATTTATGAGGAAGAAATTTGGTTTGTTCACGTGTTCAGTTCCCTAATGGAGAAACCAAAGCAACCGTTAGTCGCTGAAATGAACTGTTGTCGGGATATGAGAGGGATAATGCGATATGAGGAAGGAAATTAATTCTTGGAGGAATATCCACAAACCAAATCCTTTCGCATTATGCATAGACATCCGGAATTTACAGGATTCTCTTGAAACTATTTGAAGGTAAAGAGCTCGTGAGATGCTAACAATGCATAAGTAACTCCGAGAACTAATGATTCACTGTGTTACATGAAATTTCATAAGAATTTTACAATGGAATGCGTCCATTGTACATAGGTGACTGATGTTAATTTAAATTTTGGGTCACGTATTGTAAGAATTTGCCAAATTTTTTTGTCAAACTTGTTTTGTTTTCTATTTACTGGCTTTGAAAAAATGCTAGTTTTTATTGTTTTCTAATATGAGATTCAATGAAAAGCCACATACATCGCAGTTAAATTCCAGTTGCTACCAATCAGTCCAGTTCAATTGAACTTTGGACCTTTCGTCTTTCGTCAGCACTTTACAGCGTCATAATATAATAGACATAACTATACAACGGCCGTGGGTACAAACAAACACACCGCAGCCAGCTTATGTACCTTTTCTAACTTATTTAATAGTCTGCGTACATAAAATAATGCAAACTGACACAAGTGCTACTATCCGGGTGGAATTTGATTGACGCCTGAAAACTAATAATAAATTGAGCTTTAAATCGATAATTTTTATAAAACAGAAATCAATATAGTCGCATTTTATTATTACGTCCTTACTTTGTGTATTATATACAATTCCATTCCACATTTTATGCATTCAACGAACTAAAAATCACTTAAATTTGCATATTAAATGTTGGATTGCGTAGATAAAAATGCACTTCAAATACTTGTTACGTTGCGAACAAGTGCGACTCGTGGGATGGATACAAAAGATATCAAAAAGTTAATGCCATGATAATATTTAAGTTGTTGACAGTTTGCAAAAATGTTTGCTCTTCTCATTTCGCCGAATTCATATGGAATTACATGAACGGCCACAAGTTGAGTTACTCCACTTCCAGGAATGATCATAGATTCAGAGTTTAATTCATTCAAATAAATGGGTTGGTAACACGAATAAATACATAAATTTATAAATGTTTCAACTCTCAAACATTTCTTATCTCACATTTATTAAGATAATATTTTAAAGATAGTTCTGAGAGGAACAGATGTCAATTGATTTTGCTGGATTGTTCCCAACCAATCTAGTAATTCAAGTATTTAATCAGTAGGATAAACGATTTAGTTTTGACCAGATTGGACAATATTCTAGGCGTGGTACAATTTTAATTATTAGTCTTAATAATCCTACAACATAGATTCCATGTACAATTTATGTAGAGCTTCAATTAATACGTTCCAGGTCCCTCAAACCAGTTTGGATGCATTTATTAAATTTATTTTATTATGCCAGTAGGAAAATTTCAGCGAATGTTTGTTTGTCATCGGAAGAAAGGATTGTGATCAAATATATATAAAAGTACAGTTATCAGTAGAGAATAAGGATGTTGTGTGACAAATAGTTGTCTGGCTGCTGGTGGTGTGGCTCCAACCAACTTGGAGATGATTGGTTGATGTGAAATGTTTTTCTGCTTTATCTCATCTTAATTCAAAGTAACACTTGTGCATTTCATGACAGTAAATAGTTATTGAACCATCATATGACCAGGTAACGACAAAGGGTGTGAGCAAAAGGATGCGTCACTTGCATGTGGATCACTCAAAGTGAGTGTTGCATAATAAGCTTCCAAGAATGAAATGAATGAACAAACTGTCGTTGTGAATTAAATAAGTTTAAAAAATTGTAAAATTATGCCATGGATTTGTCTGGTGGAGTGAGTAGTGGGTGTGGTGGCATATGTCTCAAAAACTTGGATGAATACAATCAATAATAAAAATGAGATGAGGATGATTATACGCATTAAATATTGCAGCAAAGATCTTCTTTACAAATAAATAGCAACTGACAACTCTGGAATCAAGTTGTGTTGTTGTGTTGTTAAGCTGTTAGTGGAATGATCATTCGTGGAATATTTTGTGTACAGTCTTAAATGACCCTTTGCGTTATAGAATCCTCTCGCACTACTCAATATATTTATTGCATCTTTCTCCAGACTTTATAT
Organism: Proisotoma minuta; assembly: GCA_034698145.1. Lineage (NCBI taxonomy): Eukaryota > Metazoa > Arthropoda > Collembola > Entomobryomorpha > Isotomidae > Proisotoma > Proisotoma minuta. The sequence continues at coordinate 7,667 of JAQIXN010000271.1, forward strand.
ACCACCATTATATTTGTTCCATGACACAATTCAACACTTACAATAACAAACAAATCTGCGGGTGTTGTCTGCTATTTACGAAGGGGTTGACGACATTACCTATAAATACCAAGTAAATGTATTGATGGAAATTTTGACAGAGTTTCCATCCCACATAAACACTAAACATGCTGATGTTGGTCTACAAATTACAGATCACTAATGACAATTTCCTAATAGGTGATTTATATAGTAGCAAAAAAATGATTGTGTAATGAATGTCTAGAGAATAGTAATGTTCTACTTGCTTATTTAGGACATGGGAGATGAATTAAATTTCCAAGCAAAGCAAAGTAAAGTATAATTACAAAAGAAATGAATCTCAAGGAAAAAATCTCAACTTTAGTTAGTCACGTAGGCTAATTAGTTTATGAAAAATTTTCAGCATTAGAATTTTCCAAACAACTGTGATAAATGATTTCTTGGTTTACTTAAATGTAATACGACCTTTGAAATTGATTCAATTTGAAGAGCTCGCAATAGTTATAAACGTAGTTATGATGGTTCATTTAATCACACATGTGCTCAAGTATAACTATATTACATGATCCAAATACAACTTCTTATGCTAATGTAAACACAAACAACGAATGATTCAGTTTAAAGTCACGACGTATTTCTCTCGTACTTTGTATCTTCCTCACTTTTTAAACATTAACTGCCAACAAACCACATAATATTGTATGTTACGCAGTGTCAACGTGAAATGAAATAACAAAAATTATGACGGAAATATGGACCAAATTTTACCCATGTTTTCCACATATGATAAATTCCGCTGCCCTGATTTAAGTTATAGTAACAAAACAAAAAACATGTTATTTGTTTATTTATTATTGTTATTAGTAAGATTTAAAATATTAAACTTGAAACTTTATTTTTTCGCCATTTTACCCGAGAAAATATACAAAGATTGTAAATTACAATTTCTAATTCAAATGTCAGAAAGTTTAAGAAAACGAGATAAATCTTGTACAATATAACTCCTTCCTTGTTTTATAAGTTACAGGATTTCTTTTTAAATCCTACACGCTCTGATTGGAAGGAAGCAAAAGAATTACTTAAAATGACACTCTAGAGATCACTTCCTTTTTCTTCAGACCCATCATCATCTCCCTTGAAAAGAGTGTCAGCCCTGATACTTATCTAAATCTAAACTTGCCGATAAATTTCACTCCTGCCCGCATAACAAAATAAAGCAAGCTGATCGTGTCATTTGTAGCTGACAATCAGATCGGATTACGCAAGACTTGCTAACAAATAAAGGAAGTAAGTCAAATAATCATTACCCGTGTAATGGATAGTAATAACGTGTTACGTATTTATCTTCCCCACGGGGTCACTTTTACTTGCTCAAACCAATAAAAAGAGGAATAAGAAAAACAAGTAACATCTCATAACAAAACATAACAATTACTGGGTCGGCTGTCTCTGTTGTTACCTCATAAGATGCCCAACACTTACTTGGATATTATATACATTCCATTGACTGCATCTTCCAAGATCTGTGAGTCTTGGAAGGTTATATAGTACAAATTAGGATGCAAATTGGCTTTATGCTTAGATAACTCGGTGTTGGCTGTTTCTTTTGGATTTATACAGTCTTGGAAGAATTGTCTTGTTAGTATTTCCTTTGTATGTTAGACAATTTTAGGCAGGATTAAAATTGGGAGTGAATGTGAGCTGTGTGACGGGCTTTAATAGAAATTCCCATCACCATCCATCCCTTAATCCCAAACCAGTCTTGGAATTTCCTTCCTTAACTTTCTCCAATTTCGTCACAGTCGACACCAATAAAACATACGGCACATTCAGACGGCCTTCGCCAATTTCTCCTCAATGGACTGCATTACAGTGTGGGTGGATTATCTCTAGATGTGGGTGGAGGGCTCACTTAAAATCGGCCAATTTATTTGTGTACAAGTCTTAAAAATATCCACAAGCTGCAAAATAATTGAATAGGGCAAAGCTGGAAACCAAAATATGCTACACAAAACCAGATTTGATGCAAATTGAAGTTTCCCTTGAGAAAAACTTATTCCGACATCGTTTAAATTTAGATTAACGCGTTTGGCCAATGACGCAGGGAAAAGAAAGTTGCAGGTTGCTTTATAAGTGTTAAACCCTCTTTTTATATTATCTATGCAGGCAACGAATTCAAACAATTTCACACAATATGGAGGAAAAGCCACCCACCACCCACAACACACAAAAGAAAGGAGTCAAAGAAAAGATTTAGATTCGTCATCGTCACATGCCCAAACCCATGACGTGTTAGTTGTAACCATAGCTTAGCAGCATTATGATAGCGTTGGTTATAAAAGGTGGATAATTAAGAAGGATAATAGAATAGATCACGATCTATACAATCCAATCTGCATATACAATTGTGTTGATTGCTATTATCTATAATGTTTGGCATAAAATGGGCTATATGAATTTCCCTATTTGTGTAAGCATTCATTAAATTTTTCCATTTACTCAGCCAATGCCAAAGTATACCTACGTTATCCCCTCACTTTTGTATGTAGTATAATGTGCGACGCGACTTTGTTGCGTTGCATGCATTGCAATTTATGGAAATCGCAACGGGTTATGGTATTTCGTAAATATTTACGAGTCCACACACTCAACATTTCCCTCAACGGAATTCCCAATTCATGATACATATTTACATGGGAAACAACGCGAAAAGGAAAATTTGTCTTTGCGACCTGTGACTTGGAAATGTCCCCATTCACAAACCGACTTACTAAACTAAAAACGATGGTAAAGTAGTTTCATAAATATTTGGTTTGACAGCTTAAAATAAAACAAACTAACAAGTTTCCATTTACGTCTCAACAAGTTATAAAGGTGTGATGAGCTTAAGTCTTTTTGGTTCACCGCAATTAATAGATAGGTTTCGGTGAAAGCATCAATTTAATTCCATCAGATAGGATTTCCACGTAACATTATTATTTGGGGGAATTGAGCAGAAGTTTTTATAATTGGCTGAGCAAGGAGAAGAAGTGGATTAATCATGGCTTCGGCTTTGGCTTCAGCCTACTTATCTTTAGCCGTTGACAGAAAGGGGCATTGACAGACCAAAGGAACAAAAAAGGAATTTGGAGCAATTTCGCAACAAGCTTTTTCACTGAAGGACTGTTTCATCCACTTGTACTTATCCACTCTCCCAACCACTTGCCCCACCACTTGTTTTTGTTTTCCATGAAAAGGCTTTGGGAAGGAAGGCTTACAAAGTTGGGCAAATAAACATGAATGGAGAGAAATCTGTACAAGTGGTTGCCTTGTTGTAGATGCTATCACATCGTCTGCAATTTTATACGAGGAAAACAAGCAAAACAAAACTGTTGTAGGTCAGGTTGAGAAATTGCATGCAAAGCGACAATTTGACAATTCAAGAGCGTGAAATGTAATCTAAAATCCATAACGTCGACTGGACCACTTTAAGCCGTGCCCCAAGGAGACAGAGACAAAACAAAAAACATGCTCATATTATATTTATATTAATGTTGTTGGGGAATGTCAACCAACTCACACTCGTGTATAAAAATTTTATGCATTGGGCCAGACATGGAATAGACCCTGATTAAAATTACATTACCTTAGTTGCCCACAAGCACGAAAATTGAGACGGAAATAAAACCATGTTTTCTTTATTGTTAAGAGCGTCATATCTTTATTGCAATGTTAGGAAAGGTCAATTGTGGTGGGATTTGAGGTCGGAGATGTTTGCTATGCATCTCATTAAATGCTCAAAATTGGATAAAAATACCCTATTTTTAGCTTGTTTGCCATCACTAGAGACTTTAGAGGTTTGAGAGGGATCATTAACTACATTTGCGTTGTACACGTTTCGAAGCTTTCTTCTCTTGTGACGTAATTTGTTAGACGATACGATGCACTATTCTACGTGGCATTGTTTGGTGTCCGATGGCTCACTCGTCCTTAGTGAATGTCATGGGCCGAACGTTTATGGATATTTTATCACATGCCTGGGAAAATTACAACAGTCACTCTACTAGAAAGCAACACCACATTCTGGAGAAAACCATGACGTGTCCATAATTGCGTCACAAAATGACTTTCCCATCTACTCACCCCATAACTATAACATCACCGCGTAGAAAAGAAAGTCCAAAGTTCAGAAACCCAATAAAGGACCACTCAAACATTTTGGGAGGATATTGCAAATTTCAATAACATGCTATGAAAGCTTTGGGGATTTGGCCACAACTTTTCTTTTCCTCCCCCGCAACAAACGGGATGGATGGAGAGCCATAAGTATGCAAGTATTTAATATAAAGGTCGCTTTCACCACGGATATCGGTGGCTGAAAGTGAGCTTTCTCTTTCACAAGCGATGACGTCAGGGCTTTGGGCCCTTTTCACGAGAGAGCCACATGATTTGACGATTTCATTTCAAGTCTCGTGGCCAAAATACCTTAAAGGCTTACGGGCCTCTATTCTCTTCCACGCTCCCCAAATTTTGAGAGATAACTCTGATTTGCATACATTACTTTGCTTCTCATTCCTCCTCAGCTTTTGTTTAAACAAGGGACATCTCAATGAGATGGGCTCAATTCTCATTTTCGATTTCCCAAGGTGAGTCCCAAGTGATGAGCTTCTGGACTGAAACATTTTTTAAATTAAGTGTCTTGTTTTGCTTCCAATTTTTGTGGCCTTGAACCAGAAACTGAATACAAAGCAGGTCGGAGTTTGTAAAGGCCAAACTAATTAACTTTTATTTCATACAAAAGTATTGATTGAGAGTCTCAATTTGAAACTGAAACCTACTTAGTAAACGTACTTTTCCCTGAATTTATGTAGAGCCTTACGGGAATTTCTGTTAATTACACTCACACCTCATTTTATAAGTGCAATGCAATGTAGTATAGTAGCTAGGCAATTAATTAATTGGATTGCACTTGCAATTCTTTTTATTTTGAGCCATATTGCACGCATTTTATTCGCCTTGTGTATGTAATTCTATTGCAAAATGTTATACAATGGCCTAGTCGCCTAACTACACAAACAAAGCCACGAGTATTTAGGTACGGACTCTGGGCAATTTCTAAATGAAACGCAACAACAACAACTTTCCATTCCACGTGCATGTGTAAAAATATACACACGCTGCTCGCCAAACATATTTACTACTCCCCTCAATTAAACCACTGTTGGGAATCAAATATTAGCAACTGTAAATAAATAAGCCAGCAAATACTTGTATACCCACGGGCACTCATTTCTACTATTTACCCTCTCATTAATTAATAATAAATAGAAGCAGAGAAGTACATAATTTATTTGGCTGGAGGGAAAGGTTTCGTTTGAAGGCTTAGTTTGAGGATGATCATGATCTTGAATTTATTTGATAGCCCCACAATCTGCTTTCTCTCGGTGACATTGACTTTGATATTATTATATTTGTGGGCGCAAGGAGCGGTTGGCCCAGTAGCCGAATTGCAAGGGAAGACTCGTGGGACATAAAACTTGGGCCGGTGGGGTCTCATTTTGTTTACGCTCTCTTCCTGCCCGGCTCGTGTTCCCTATTATACAACCCACTCTTATAATACTTGGAACAAAGAACAATCTCTTTTTTCCCGGAATCACTTTCAACTTGGATTGCTTTCTCAAAAACTTGCGTGGCACGAGTTGAAACTTGCACTTTCGTTCGCAACATAAACAAACAAAGTGAGCTCAAAACAGAAGCCACATTTATAGGCCAATATAATAATGATTGTAAAATATGTAATTCAGCGAATTGATTTTATCGCCTGTCATGTTTCATATTCCAAGAATGTTCATACAACTCAATACAAAGGGTTTTGACTTAATTTACTCCAGCTTTTAAAAAGTGTTCCATTTCCATTTCCAGGTATTTGGTTCCAATGGATTCTGAGAACCAAGTTTGATTCTTTGAAACATAAATGATTATCGGGAAATCTGAGAATTTGCAATGCAAAGCTTTCAAAGGAAATTGTTTGGGATTTTTGTTGGTTGATGTTGCACGCTATGTTTTCTTTGTAGTGACACAATAAAAGTTGCAATTGATTTTTTTTGCCATATACATAAAAATTTTTGTAGGCTTCTTTTTGGGATAAATCAATCGTCCACGTTCCCAACCACACCCACTCAACCCAAGTCATTGGCTATTCATAATTCATTTAGTTTATTAAATATTTCGATTAATGTATTAATATAAATTTCCCCGTGTCCATGTAATCTAAAAGAAAGCGATCCATCATTGTTCCAAATTATGGAACAAAGCTAAAATAAAACTCGTAAGGATTTCCGATTTCCTAATTCAATTCAATGCCATAAAATAAAATTATTGGTCATTTATTGTCTCATCATCATAAAAGACAATGAATAAGTTTGTAATGAATGTACTTAATGGGAGTTGTACAAAAGAAAACACACCCACGCACAATTTAACGTATTCCAAAGATTATTCACAAGATAAAGTTTGAGAGGAAGGAAAATAAATATCTTGGTAATGGAGGTTATATTATTATTATTTTAATGCAATTGCAGTTCGTTGCATCATCATCATCATCTTGAGCTCTGTCGGATCAAATCAAATGAAAGGAGTGACTTTGATTCCATTTCGTGATTTCCCTCAATGTTACAGATGTTGAAATATCCAAATCGTTGGACGATTTCATTTATTATATATCTTATCCCTTGGGCATATTGCACAATGATGGGTAGCAACTAATTTTTTATTTAATATCGGCCACAATACTCAAACACGCACTCACGTGGACCTTTTATATAAGTAAGCACTTTTGATTACGATTTCCGAGTTGTCTCATTTTTTATTTAGTTTTATCCAGACCATTTTTTTCTTGTTATCTAACCGAATTTTATATTTAGAATCATTAATTACATTAACATTTTTTCCATTAAATTTATCGCATGGAAAATAAACTCTTGGTTAACAGATGTAATAATGTAGCGGGGCAATTTGCTACAAGATGTGTTTTTTGATAACTTGACATTTCTACCTTATTCTGAGTCTGAGTTAAAAATTTAACTCGCTTTGAAGTAATCTTTTGATTGAGGCTACAAAATAGCTTTTGCATGTGTTTTGTCATGTCTCTGTAACCTTACCGATCATGTCAATTTTCAATAGTGACTTTCCTTTCGAACTAACTAAAATGTGTGCAAATTTTCATTAAATTCAAGTGGGATGCTCTGTTCAAAAGCTATCGACAGACAGACAGACAATACGTTCATATATTGTGTTCTAAAACGAATACGACTATTTATGTAATATGTGCACGTGGGGAAAAGAAGCTTCATTGTCTTTCTAGACTATTATGTAATTTAGTGCATAGTTCTAAAAGCAATTTGTGTTTGTTTTCTTTTTAAAATGATAATTGCATGTTATGCCCCATAAATTAATTAGACACAAAGTCAAACACATGGCAAATTTTATTGGCTTTGACAACTAAATACATAAAAGTCAACCAAGTTGATGAAGAAATGGAACTCACGAATTGTAGCCGTCACATTAATTAGTTGCTTTTGTTGACATGAAAGGAGGGAGACTTAAGGGCGTGAGAAAAGTTTCATCTTCAGACTAGATGAGATTTTTTTTGTCTCTGAGGTGAGTTGAGACTTTTTCTCCTCTCACACAAAACTAAATTGGTGACTTTAATACGAATCTCATCCAACATTGGTTGGGATTGCACGCCATTGTTCACATCCTACAATAGAACTTTGAGTTGAGTTGAATTAAATTTGGTTAAGAAAAGTGTCAGGAGAAGTAACCCAAATAAAATGATACTTGTTGCAGGAAAGCGTGAACATGGGAAGGGAGCAAAGTTCCCATAATTTATTTCTCACTCCATATTTAATCTATATAATATGGAATTGATCTGGATACTTTTTGAAGGCGATAAATCAAAGGGAAAATTGATACTAAAAATAAAGCCAAAGGTATGACTTATGACACCAAGTCAAATTCCCATAAGACAGCAGAGGCGACAAAACTTGAACCTTTTCCTTGATTTTGATTTCTTTCTCTCTTGGCTCAAATCAACAACTCTGCACTTGCTATAGAAAAAAACTGCATCCGGATCCGCAATTTAAAACCTGAACTTGTCTAGCCAACTAAATGGGAAGTATATAGACGAGTATATTGTATAAAGTTATGTTGGGTTATAGCCACATGTAATTTTTCTTGAATCATCCAGCAAATGCGAATTTCAAGTGCATATAACATAATTGAGATAAGTTTTTGCAACTGAAAAAGATAATATGCAGTTTATACAGTTGGATTGTGCAAGCAAATAAAGTTGGCTATTTATAACCTTGAGCTTAACAACAAGACTTTTTTCCCTGCAACATGCTTTTAGTAGATGTATAGAGGATCCTCTTGTTTTATTAGATATTTTTTGAGCCAACAAAGTTTTAGTTTTGGAACATATTTAGAGATGAGAATGAGACATTGAATTACATGTATTGCGGAACGGAATGGAGACAGACGCCTAACTGGATTTTTGGAGACTGAAATCGAGATTTATTTGGCAATGAGATGACACTCTTTGCTTTACTTTGCTCATTCCAATTCAAACAATTTAATCGTCTGCTGCTACTATGAAATCAAATCAAGGGAAACCGGAAAAAGCTGCCAACACAATTTCTATTTAACAAATGATTCTTTTAGGTAGTAGTCTGCTTTTGTTTGTCTGAAATTTAGATTTTTTCTAACATTAGCTGCATTTAAAAAGTTTGCTATTGCTTGCTAAGTATGTGATGAAATGGTAAAGATCAAATCACGTAAAATGAGATTAAGAGATTCCGTCCTGGCACTCGCACTTAATTGATAATCCTAATCAAGATTCAGAAAAGAATTTGCAACATTTGAATCTGTTACTAACCGGAATCTACCTCCGACTTTTATTATAGTACTTTGTGCAAAAACACGTGCCGTTTTTTTTTTAAAATGAAAGTTTAATGACACAATTATTTGGCTTAAATCATCCTTCCCGAGAAAGTTGTTGTTGGTCCAAAAAACAAAAGCTCTGGCTGTAAAGAAATATATTATGGATTAATTTTGGGATGAGGAATGTTGCAAAGCAGCATTCATTTAAAACAATTTGACTGCACTCTCATTGACCTTGCATTTAGCAAAGTTTAATTTGCATAATTCCTGCGAATTCTTTGGAGCTGCAATGCCACCATAACTGGTGTTCTGTTGGCTACATGATCACATTAAACCAATGCAACAAATTATATTAAACTTCCAATTTCAGGGTGGAAAAGTACCGGTTTTGGCAAAGTAAATGACTCTTCTTTTGATAACATCGTAGACTGACTTGATTTTGACTGGGCGTAAGTACATAATGCATTGCAATCAACTTTTATTTTTGCACCTGCAAAACTGCAAATGCTTTGCTTTTGCTTTAGTTTGGACTCTGATCATCACCTTGTCAACTAGCCCATAACTCACTTACCTAACTCACTTAATTTGGCATAAATTGATTTGGCATTGCCCAATTTGAAAGTGTTTGAACTTTGCAAGTTGCATTCCAAAAGAAGAAAATGGTTATTTCACATGAAGCCATTAGCAGCTACCTCTCAAATTACCCATAATTCAGCTTCTACTTGACCTTTGACATAATTCACACTAGTCTATAAACAGATAAAAGTGGTTGGTTGATGGCGTCGTGTTACAAAGGAAAGCATAAATGACCTAGCAACAGATACCATTAAGTACGTGCAAATATAAACACTTGCTTATGCACTCATCATCAGTGGAAGCGAATTATACACAAATTGTAGTGGACTGACTTTTGACTCCTTTAAGCTTATCTCTGAAAACTTTGAGCCACAGAATTAAGCATCCTCCCAAAGCTTGAAAAAGGAGAAAACTAGTTCTCACTGCTTCTAAAATAAAATAATTGTTTACCCTTTACCCATTTCTCCGTAGAGTGTAACATAACTCAATATAAGATAATGGAACGAGGAAATGGGAATATGTAATTGTACTCGTTCTACTATGCGCTCAAATTTCCAAGAAATATTTGGTCAAAATGAATTTTAAAATAAAATAAATAATTGTGCTAGTCAAAACAATCTCGGGAAATTGGAACATCTGCATATTTTAACTACTTATTTCCAGGTTAAGATTAAGATTTTTTAAGAGAAGTAATTGAATGATTAATTTGAACACATGCACATTTTTTGAAAAGGAAAACAGTGGATTATTAAACGATATTATAAAACCTTTGTTCCTTATGGGAATTTCTACGCATTTCTGCATATAAAATAAATTGCTCTCTATATTTACCAAATTGCCCGTGAAAAAATTCCCAAAGTTATTCAGTTTAATTGACCACGTGGACACAATGCAATGCAGTGTTATTATCAAACACTAGAATTATTAGTTTGCACCTCTGTTTGCATTTGTTGTATGTTCATCCACAATTCAATTTACGTCATGGAAGCGTGTGAATAATTATTTAAAGCTGGATTCATTCAAACAAAATAAAATCTGGAATTGTTGTATGCACAAAAAATAAAGTCGCTTTGTGTTTAGCCACCAATAAACAGAGGCTGTCAAATATTGTTATGAAATAAATTCTTTCATTCATGTCTTAATTATTTAAGTTATTAATTTTGCACCCTTAATTTAAGTTTAATTGGATTGCATAATTTTTTATTATGAAGCTAGACTTGTTTTTATACATAGACACGCACAACTAATGTTCATTGAATTGATCCCTGAAAATTGTAGCCACCAACTGCGTAATCATCAATAAATAACAAACTTGCAAACTTTATAAAGCAGTTAAATAATGTAAGAAAAAACCAAAAAGAGCTTCCTTTTCCGTCCAAGTAAAACTTATTTTTTGACCACTTAAATTACACAACTGAAGGTTGTTTAAATTATAAATTAAGTGGTGAATGTATGGGGAAAATATTTATCGTAGGCTTCGTGTGTCGAAGGATTTTTCCTAGTTAATCCATTCATATAAATAAATATATTTAGACTGTAGCCATAAAACATTTTTTCTCAAGTAAAAGGAAAAACTGAATGGGGTAGCTCATTAAAATTAGAAGTGGGAATAATTTTTGCTTCACATTTGGATTTCCCATAAACTCTTGGTAAAAAGATGTAACGATGTATCGGATCAATGGGCTATTTAGCACAATGCTGTGCTATTTAAAAGCTTGCCATTTTTTGACCATTGACCTTATTTTAAGGTAAATATTTAAACTGGTTTGAAGTTATATTTCGAATGGGACAGTATTTAGAAATGACAAGTTTCGTCAAATGTGACGCTTTGTAACCTGTACTTAAATATGGGATATGTTGAAAGATTAATTTCTGAACTTTAAAATTGTATAATGGTGTCAATTTTTAATAGTGACCTTTCTTTTGATCTATCTGACACAAGTTCAAAGTTTCATTCAATTCTGATGCTCTGTTGAAAAGTTATCACGCTGACAAACCGACGGACGGTCAATACGTTCACATGACATAATATAGCTCGGCCTCATAATAAATATTCACTTGAATAATGTATGAAATTATATGTAGAGGTCCCTACAAAATATTATGCTAATGGACAATTAACACATGAAACTAGACTGTCTTAAAGCTTAAAGGACACAGTCTTTGGAAATTCAACAATGTAAGGAAAATAAATTTCCTTTGAGATTTTAACCATGTGTTTAGCATTAAAACAAATGATTATGCTCATCATAAAATCTAGCTCTAGCCAGTAAGTTCCAGTCTATTGTATAACTATAGTCAAGTGATTTAGGAATTAAAGCATAAAAATAAGCAAAACTTACTCTTTTATGTAAAACAGTTTCCATGCTAAACGAGACATTAACTCGTTCATTGACAGAGAACAATTGTAAACTGATTTTAAAGCTCCACGCCGACACAAACAAAGTAAAGTTCAAAAATTTAAGTAAATGACGCAACTCTCTGTCTTTTCGTGGCTCATGGAAAATATTTATATACGCATCTTGTGGCAGAGAAATTTACGATTGTTTATTCGGGCCCTGATTTTTGGTCATTCGAATCTTCCTCTTTTTTGATCGGAATTGGATAAATTATGTAAATAGCTGTTAATTTTGGGCTACAACATCATGATAATGCATATTCATTAAATTGAATAAAAAAGTGCGTAGGTGGATGGTTAGAAAATTTGGTAACAACTCTATTGAAATAACTGAAATAGGAATTATTGAGCTCAAGCATTGTAACCTCTTAAGTATTTCCACATGTCGAGAGTGAAGCCAAATTGAAAATTGGTTTTATGCCGCTAGTTCTAATGGCTAAAACCAGATTTTTCTGGATCCGGTCGAGTTAACTAAAACATCTTAAATAAAATGTTTTCTAAAAAGAAACTACTTTTGAAAGTAATTGAATTCGAATCAGTTCAAATTATCAACATTAAATTAAATTGTGCAGAGGCGAGAAAGAAACAAATTATTGTATCATTTTTTATGCAAGTGAGACGGAGAAATTAAATAAATCAAACAACCTTCCAACCAAGCAGCAATAAATCAATCAATTACTCTTATTTTACAAAAGTGTATTTTGTGGGATTTTTATTGGTGAGGGATATTCAATGTTATTATTCATTCACCATCAATAAATACAACCTTCAAACTTTGAACCATCTTCAATACGAATTGATGGAATAGAGTGATACATTTTACATGCTTTATGCAAACACATAAATTTTCCTGGCTACTACCAAATAATATTATTTAAATAACATGGGAGAACCTTAAACTAATCACGGATGTGGGATACGTACGTAATTAATTTGCTTAAAATCTTTGCCCATACAGAAGCCGTATTATCTGTCATCTTCCCTTGACCGAAATAATGAAATTCATTTTCGCACTTGCGATATTATTATATTATCTATCTATCAATCTCTTCATTAGCTATATTTATTTATCCTTGGTTACAAACCAATAAATAAATTACAGAGTAAAAGCTGGAAATTAAATTTCACCTCCAATTAAAACTCAGCCACTTCCTCCCCATAGAAAATTAATGTGGCAGATAGAGAAGTAAATTAAAAGCAGGGGCTGAAGCAATTTTAAGCAAGAGATCAAAGGATTTGATTTCACATTGCAATTCTAAATATGCAATTGTATGTTGCAGAATTTTGGGAAAATTGCAAAGTTAAATTGTATGCATAAGCAAAAGGCCTCAAGATAACTGTGGCAGCTGACGAGTGAGTGCTTTTATATTATCCGTCCAAAAAGTTTAGTCAGGTTTCTAACAAATTCCATGGTTTTGATTGAGGTCAAATAGTCTGGAGGGATTTTGCAATTTTGCAGGCTGAAATGTAATTTCAACCAACTTTAAGCTTGTGAAAGGAAACAAAGTTAAAAGTTGCATTGCATTACATTACAATTGAGTGCAATATTCTCCAAAATGTAGCAAATTCGGGGAGCAACTTCAAAAGGGTAAAAGATAGTTGCAAGTGGCAGGGCATGACATGGACATGACATAACAACTCCTATCAGCCTCTATTCATCCAACAAACTTTTGAAAATGGACAGTTAGTTAAAGTGGAAGGCAACTCTTTGACCCATAAGAGAGAGGCGTCGGGGCCTGAATTTCAATGCACAACTTTTATTGGAGAAAGTGGGAGCCTAAGGGAAGAAGGGATGCAGAAATAATCCGATTTCAGGCTTCATACTTTGTCAAGAAAATTGCAACTTGCGTTCATATGTTCAAAGTTTGCAGTTTCTAACTTTTAACTAGATTTTGACAGGAGCAGGCTGCAATAAATAAATGCAACTTGAATTGACTTGGCTGACCTCAAAAATATCTTTCTATACCAGAAAAAATCTCTGGCCTCTTTTTTTTGAGAGAAAAGTTGTATGAGCTCAAAATGATAGGAAAAAAATCCGAAATAAATTATGTAGCCACTTACTTATGTACATATAAGCCTTCAAATAAAATTGGATTGAGTGACACTAACAGGGATTTAGAAGATAAGCAACAATAATTTAAGTGGTTATCCTTACGCTTGTCATTTACGTGAATTTCAATTTTCTCATTTTTCTCCTCGTGAAATAAAACAATATTATACATTTTATAACATTCATCAAGCCATCAATCATTTGTACTTTATTTATTATATGGATTTTATAACTGCCAGAGCATTTCATATTTATTGCAGGAAGCTTCTATAAGGCAAGGTAAAATTAATAGAGTGGCTTAACGGGAAAAACAAATAAACTGAATGAAAACTGTATTGCACTGTCAATCACTTAGCAAACCAAGTGTCATTTATAAAATCTTTTAAAGCCTCTTCCATTTATTGCCAACGTTGTTATAAAATCGACAATAAAATAAGAGAAAGTCCCCAAAGCTTATTGAAGATGCGGAAGAAGGACTCTCAACAGCCTTGGCAGCTTCTTTTGTTGTGGAAATGGGTCAACTTGCCCCTGCCAAACAATCCTACAAATCCTACATACCTTTATACAATAAATTAGAGTGAAAAATGAATGCAAAAATTAAAGAGTTGCTGCTGCACTAGCACAACGCAACAAGTCTGTTGCATAACATGCATAATGAAATATGTGATGAGAGCAGGGGGCTGAATGTTAAGTTAATGATGATTACATGAGCGTCTGTCTGGCTTGCGATGTGATTGGGAATAAAACTCTGCTATTTAATAGGTGGAAAATTAAATGCAGCCACTAACAGGATTTTGTAGTCTGCTGCAGTGCAGTTTGCAACGTGACAAATACCAGAACAGGCCAGAGTGCATTATATAAGGGAAATTTTGCCATTTGGTTTTCAGATCAGGTGTGTGGTAGAAATGGAATGCGACACGACCTAATTTCCTGGTTTATTATTATTATATTAATGAAATGAATTCCTCTCCTGCGTTACTTTCCTTTGATTTGAATAAAGTTGGAGGAAGGAATGCCATTGCAATTTGAAATGGACACTGTTTTTGCAAATGATACAATATGATATGTCTGATGATTTAAGTAATGGGGTGGAAGGATGAATGATGAGAAAATTGAATGGATGAGATCAAATGTATTATGAGAGTATTGGAGTCTCAATTTCCCCGCAGAGAGAGAAATGATGTGAAATGAGCAAAAAGAACGCTTTGTTTTGTGAAAGGATAAATAGCAATGTCCAAACCCGACATGTTTTATTTTACTTGAATCTTAGTTTATTGCATTACATTGCGCACTGTATTACGCCAAAAAAAAACGCAATTTAACTTGAAATTGGGTAGCTTTCAAACAGATAACTTAAATAAACACAATTACATCAAAAAGTTTCTACTACCTTATAGAATATTAATACCTAGTCTGTATTAATTAGCTTAATATGTTGCACCAATATTTTTTAAAATGTAGCAACAACGTGATTACCAATAAGAACAATAATTATGTGTTATCTATACTAAATGACAGCATATATTAAATACATATTCAAAAAACTTATTAGCCTAATAGCTTAATTATAGTTATGAATTATATTATGTAGTAAGAACATGATTAATAATAATATAACGAATAGTTACATGTCGTATCCAAAAAAAAACAACAAAAAATGTAAGTCTATAAAAATACTTTTAAATCGGTCTTATACTCTCATTCTCAGTTCTTAAGGCTAGTTAACCTAGAATGCCTTACGGTAGTGTGTCATCTATAAGTAATTATACAACAACACACAAACTTAATATTACATAGGATACAGTTTATTTCTCTTCTACGGTACTGCTCTTGGATTTGTATGAATGAATGAATATGATGTTGCGGTTATTATATAAAGAGGAGACACTTCTAGCTTAAATTTCCTTGCTAATTAAATTGAGTCAGACAGAAGCTTCCATGGCCGTGGCCCCTGCTAAAAAACTGCTACTTACAGACTCGTGTGTTTGGGAGGTGGCAACTGGAGGAAGCTCTTCGGCTGAGGGACTGCTGCTGCAACTTGGGACCCCATCCGAGCCCTCCCCCATGACACGGGGGACGGTGCTGGCGGATGACGAGGGGGAATGCGATGGTGAGAGGGAGGGGGATGGCGAAGGACTCTGCCCTTGAGGGGAGTCCAACGGCGAACTCATCCAACTGCTGTTCATTATGTCTTCCAATGTTGGTCTTGATTGAGGGCGAAGACGAAGACATTGACGAATCAACTCTTGGCAATCTATAAAAGAAAAAGAGAAATTAGCAAATTGTTCTCAACCTGCCCCCACACACTTTTCTTGAACAAAGTAATTTGTGTATCAGAGTGTAAAAAAGAAGCGTCTGGTTGAGAAGACGCGTGCTTTTCCTTTTTCATCATTGTATCTTTAGCTAGTTAGAATAAAAGAGGGCTAAAAATAACTCAATAGCTGTGTGACAATTTGACTCTCTCACACTAACAACTATCTGCACTAATGAACTTCAACTTTACAGAGTGCAATGTCTGGGATCAACTAGGAGCATGGGGAATTAGAAGAAGTGGCTTCGTTTTTTACACTCTGATTTTTGTCCAAGACAAGACATGATCCACGTGATTTAATGTGCTTGTAAAGAAGTTGAGAACTTACCATGAGTGAGGCGGTTTCTAAAGCTGATTTCAGCACGGAGGATTTGCTCGTCTCGCTCAAAGGGAATGTCCCCACAGACCATGTCGTATAACAAGATTCCCAAAGACCAGACGGTGGCAGATCTGCCATAATACTTGCCGTAGCGAATCCATTCGGGGGGAGCATAGACGCGAGTACCTGAATTAAAACAAGAGTCAATTTATTAGCTTCAACTTCAATTCATAAAAAGGGGCTAAATGCAAGCATGTAAAATTGCCGTTTCATTGAGAACTTTTGCAGAATTGTGGTTGGTTACAGAGACACACAGAAATATAAAATAATAACTCAACATGGCATAGCATATCATTTGGAGATTTCAAGAATGAAAATTTCTTGAGCAACTTTTAATTCCACACAACACAAAAGAGCCAAGACGGTTGTTCTCAAAGAGAGAAGAGTGTTGGACAAAAGGCCTTCCGTTGAGGCAGTGAGACCTTAGGTAAATAAATTGGTAGGGAAAGAATTCATTGAACAGGAGGAACATGAGAATTGAAAATAATTTCTCAAAAGCCACCCTTGGAGGAGTCCAGGTAGGTAAAATGCCAAGGGTCTATGCTTTCTATTCAATTCAAAGGAATTCCATTCCGTGTCGGTGCTTTTTCTGCCTCAAAATCTTAAAAGGGCTCCCCTCCGTTCATCCCCTAACTAACTTATATATCCCTCCTCGACCTTCCACAAAATTCGTTGAAAGTCTGCTCTAAAATTTAGCAATTTAACCATTTATGATTTAACAATCCAAATTCCTCGTCGTCTGGCTCCAGACCAGATGATCATCAACAGGCAGACAAAAGAAGAAATGACAGCTCGCCCCTTCAACCTCAACTTGAGTGCCATATAAACTCAAACCTGCACCAAGCTCATGGTCATCAATTTCTAAACGAGATTTCTAAACCGAAATTGGTCGGCCATCAATATTCAACTAACTACTTGGTTAAGCTTTTGCGGCCTCAAAAAAATGTATGATAAGAAGATGTGCCAAAAAGTAAACCGTTACCACATTACAAGGTGGATAAACTAACTGACACACCTTGCTCTGTGGATAAAATATATGAGCGGTGACCTAAATTCCTCTCTCGGATAAAGCTGCAACAGAATGGGACATTCCCACAGCACAGATTCACTTAATAACACTTTTGCATATATGAATGATGATGATGTGATGATGGAGTTGTCTAACTTTCATCTTATCCAAGGTAAACGTTGCAAAATTAAAAGTGATATCTTGTACAAACACTTGCGCAAAGCCCGTTAATTTTTTAAAACATTTCTTTCCCATCAAATACTATCCTTAATTTACTTAACTATTTGAGCGTATACATACATATTCCTATTAATAAAGTAAAGTCTGTCATTGATAAGGAAATTTAAGTTAAGCAAATTTGTTAAACCATTGTTTCCAGGCTTTATTATTAATTGCTATCTGATAAGTGTTGCCAAATTATCAGAAAGCCGTAAAAAATGGTAGCCCCATACATAATCTAATCACATGTCCTGCCCAATTTATAAATGTCCGACCTCGACCTCAACCTCGAGCTCGGACTTGTAAAAATAAAACGAGTGGTCTATTAAATAAACTGTTGCAATGAGAGGAGTTTATAGTTTTTTGTCACCTAGTTGAGGAACAGAAGGAATGAAGAGGGAGAAAAATATGTAATCCAATTCTTTTGATTTTTGATGTGAGTCAGGATCTTGTGATGAGAGGGGAAGGAAATTCCCCATTCTCTAGAGATTCTCTGGATGAGAAAATTGGGAAATATTAAGTATAGACTTTTAGCAGTGCAAAGGGACCAACAAATTTGGACTCACATATGAAAGTATAAAACGGAATTCCAACTAGGAATTATTGGCATTGACACGCTAGTCACGAGCTTTTTTCGGAGTAAATTCATCTTATAACGACCATTATTCCGGCTCTCTCATTTTCTCTCTAATCCCCCAATTTTCGACAGATAAACAGGAAGAATATCACAGAGAGAGAGGATTGAGAAATAAAATTTGTCAGCTTTGTTTAGCAGAAGGAGCTCCAATCTTCCAATTTTCCTTTTATTGTCATGCTAATGCTAATTATAATCTCTGACTTTCCCCACTTTCACTAAAACTTTGTGGAAAACAAACAAAAGTTTAAGTTTGTTTCTCCCCTC
The DNA here is from genome assembly GCA_034698145.1 of Proisotoma minuta. Classification (NCBI taxonomy): domain Eukaryota; kingdom Metazoa; phylum Arthropoda; class Collembola; order Entomobryomorpha; family Isotomidae; genus Proisotoma; species Proisotoma minuta. The sequence continues at coordinate 26,450 of JAQIXN010000271.1, forward strand.
TTTCAAAAGATGTCAAGTGCAAAATTATTTCAAGAGGTTATAATCTTTTCTGGTTTTCAACTTGGATTTCTCTGCCCACGACTTTGAAAAGCACTTGTCTCTTTTACACGCGTCAACTCCCTGCAACATCCAATACCCGTACCCTTTTGTGCAATATCGTGGGAAATGAGATATCGTATACAGCTCATAAAACAACATTTTATACAGAGCTATTTATCCCAGTGGCTAGTTGACCTATCAGCATTTCCATCAACTGGACGAACTGGAAACAATGGTTGGTGGTCGAGTTAAGAAGCTCGAGTTGCCAGAGTGCAATAAACCAAAGGGACATAAAAAATTTGCACGCTCAACGTAAAACTTGGAGTCAAGGTCGGTTAGAACTGATATTGGAGGGTTAGTTAATAATGTTGGTGTTGGTGGAGGAAAGAAAGAAGTAGTTGGTGATATACGTTGCAGGTCGGGGCTGCAAATCATATTCTCATTAGATAATCAGTAACCAGATCTTTTTTCTTTCTTTTTGCGGATTTGAACTCCACCATAACCCCTCATTCATAAAATAATAATGAAGTAATTAATTAATATTTCTCAGCCTAAGCCAGCTGCCGTTTTTATGTGATCCGTGGACCTCAACTCGATTGTCTCTGGACTGAAAGAGTGAGATAACAATTCTCTGTAACCAATGACTTATCTCAATAAGCAATGGCCAGTAACAAAGTGAAAAAATGACATTAATAAATGACACTAAAGCAGACTAATAAGTTTGTCTAGGAGTGAAGGAAGGAGTGAGTGCAGATTTGGACATTAATGCCAGACGACATATATATTGGATGCATGTAAAAAATGTGTAGGAGAGTTCGACACCCTCGCACCAAACGCTTATGTCATTTATCCCAGACCGAACCCCAACTTCAAATACTATAAAACCACTAAAACATATAAAATGTGGGGTCGCTAAACCAAACTTGTATTTAATAACGTCCAAAAAATCACAGATGGACGTGAAATGAATATTGATTGCTTAACCCAACCACCACCTCTTTGCATTAGTCAACTACACTTTTAGCCACATCATCATCACACGTGAATTTTGACCATTTCCCAAAAGAAAACTAGAAAGTAAAGGAGTAGCATTCAAAAGTAAGAGGTTTATTATCCATCCTCATCTCAAATCTCAACAAGAGTTGCATTCCTCTCCAATTTTTTGTCCACAACTCTTACTGCGCATCTTATATTTATTGCATTACTCGCCACAACTAATGCTTACATAAAAAGTGCAATTCCTAAAAAAATCCATGAGTTAAAGTTGGAGAAATATAAAAGGAGAAGGTCATTGGCTGCTTTTATGAGACGGCCTTGTATCTAACAAACTTCTGGAGAGAAGAATATTGTTGTATATATATATATATAAGTGAATATTTTATTCATTACGAGAAAACCAGTCTACCTTCTCATTGAGTATACCTACAAATCCTTACCAACAAGATCATTCCTGATAAAGAGAGAAACAAACAGAGGAATAAATTATTCGGGATAACTAACCAAGAAATGAGCATCCAGTAAAAGTGGCTACTACCTAACCGTAGTTACCAGACACAGACACAACCCATTTAGACTCTTTTATTGTAATCTCAGAGAGAAACCTTCACCTTAGAGCCAACGAACTGTAATATTAATACTAATTTAATAGAGAACAAAGCAAAGGTGTGATCCCTAATTAATATGCAAGCCTTGGCAATGAAACAAGAAATGGAATTTAACCTTTGTATCGCATTGCTACTTATTAAATTAATCCATGGTTCATTACATGATTATGAAACAATGCAGAGGTGGATGACAATGAGACCACCCCATTGGACTGGAGAACACAATTTTACATAAACAGACAATAATAAAGACTACTTCCTTTTGAGGAATCAAATTTAGTTGGAGAGGAAATTCCCCATGGCGGTGAGACACGCTAGATTTTTTTGTTTGATTCTAATCACTATTGATTCAGATGGGGATAACCCTTCAACTACTTGTACTCCCTTCTTAGCCTTATCTAGTTACTAAGTAGCTTTATGTCTTTATCCAAGGACTGTCCTTTTTGTTTTGAATACTTAATCTCAAACTTATAAAGACACTCTACTCGTCATGTTCTCATTTGGGCTGGACTTTGGAACCTCAAATACGCATCACATTGAAAAATTGATCCAAATCTTCCAGATATTCAACCAGACACACCCCTACTTGTTGTATGTATCAGTTTAATCCTTTAGTCTGGACGTTTGTGTGCCATGGGTCAAAAGTGCAGGACACAATTTAAACTTTCTCATTAATTGTATGATAACTCAATCCCACAAAAGTTGAAGAAAGAAAAGAGTCAAAATATACCTACTATTTTCCAAGAAATTTAATAATTACTCAATCCCAACAATACTCATATATATATATATGTGTGCATGCAAAGGCGTCAATGTGGTTGGTTCATTTGCATTTAATCTCCCTTTGTAAGAGGGAACCCAGTAATTAGTTTGGGCTACAACCGTTAATTTATATGCTGCACAATCTGCAATGGGAGTTTAGAAAATAAAACAGAAATAACCTTCGACTTTCAATCAATTATAATTCTTGGCCTGTGCATAGTGGCTGATGGGTGGAATGCTGTTTCTGCTGTGGGACAGACCATGGCATATGCATATACATAAATGGATATCTGCCATTCAACGTCCTTCGGCTCTCTTTGGATTGCATCAAAATTACAAAACTATTCGCAAAATAATAGCGAACAAAGACGACCCTGAATAAAATCATGACATCGCATGACTCCTATCCTAAAACTCTTCCTATTTCTCTAACACAATAGCTACACTTGTTTGAAAAAAATGTAAAAATTTCTCGAGATTTCCAATGCAATGCACAAAAATAAGGATTTAATAATATCCAACCTAGCAACAAGAGAATATAAACATAGTCAGCAGTTGGTTGCTGAATAAAGGACAAAGATCAAGCAGTGAACCAAACCCAAAAGATGTAAATCCATAATATTATAACATTTGCATCACATGTGATCAACTACAACTTTCATTCATAAAATTAAATTGAATGAAACAAAGTCAACGGTTCATTAACAATTTGGTTGAATACGAAATAGACAAGAGGAAATCATTTACTTAAAAATTTGCAAACCATTGAAAAAACTATTCATTTAGTTATCAGAGCAAACTCAGCACTTGAAAAGCCCATGGGCAATATAATTATTCGTTTGAATTAAAATTGATACAAAGTGCAAAATTGAAATTTAAGGACAAAGGCGATAAACTTTAACTTGCAATATTTTCACAAATATCACGCAGACAAAAGCTGGAAATTCTGAACTTTATAAACCATAGGTAAATCCCATGCAAATAATTTTAATAGGATAAAGAGGTAAACAGAAGCGGAGGAAAATGCGACATGCAAATTAAAATTGCATTGCATGCAAGCCCCGTGTGATCCAATTGGGGTTTGTTGTTTATATTTGTGTGTGTGAGAGAAAGAGCCACGAGTGGTTAGTTAGGCAATGCTACACGTGTAGAAAACCATCCCACTGCAATTATGACATGCTAAAGAACCATTGCTGGAATTGCACAACAATATAGATCACAATTGCTGATGGGTGGAACACGAAAGAAATATGAAATCAGATAAACAACGTTATTACAAAAACAAGCTAATAAAGCTGCAAAATCTGCATTCTTTTTAGATTAGGAATTATGGAATAAAAAATAACAGCATGTAGTAATCTGTTAGCTAAGCCAAATATATAACTTGTAAATAAAGGTCTTTCTTAATGTCCGTCCTTCGGGATTTTTACTGTAGCCATTAATTTGCAATATGAAATGAAAGTAGGAAATCTTTGAAGGAAATTCCTTCACCATCACCTCCACCAGTTCTAAGAAATTCCAATCCATCCCAAGCGCTAATTCAGCGCAAGAGTGGTGAATGAAAAAATACGTGTTAAACAGTAGAAAGCTGTTTGTGTGTATCAACAACAGAGATTGAGTGAATGCATCCAAGGCATAATGAATAAAATAACTGCACTCTTCAACAATATCTGTAGAGCTAGGTTAGTCTTCTGCGTCGTATTGTGACCTCAATAAGATCAGACATTCAACTTACTAAACAATCGCAAGAACGGTACCCACTGCCACCACCGCCAGGTAAGGTAAGGTAAGTAATTCCCAAGTAAAGATAGCATAGCAACAACAACAATAACAAATGCAGCCTCTGCCATCCATCCATCTCGTCCATTGCAACATCCATGCAAAAGAAGTGCAATGTAGTGAAATTAGCTCAATGTTTGCCCCATCCACCAAAAATTCCTTTCCTCAAATGTGCATTCACTGATTGACTGACTACGTAGTACAAAAACGTTTGCGTCCAAAGTCTAACTCACTCTCACATTGTTGGGGAGCATTATTAGTATTATATTATAACTCTCTCATAACTGTTTCTCATTTTCATAAGTCCCTTATGTCCACAGCTCAAAATGAATGTTAACGTAAATCTTGGAATTAATTACAAGCGTGCAAATATAATTTAAAATTGTTGTTTATAAATTCTAATCATCCTTTTGGCTAAATGTTTCATGGTACAAAAAAAAATAATAATATATGCAAAACATTTGTACGTGTAGAGAAATTTTTAATGCATCTTTTCTTTAAAAAAGCAAATGAGTTGGGCAAGATTTGGCTAAATTCTTTTAATCTTTGAATTCCTTCCCTAATTAGTATAAGTAAGTGAGCACTTCCTCTTTGGCCACATAATGCATCAACAATTTCCCACCGTGGATTATTGAAGAGGATCTCCACTTGCATGCAGAGAGCTAAACCTGATTATCTTAATTGCCACTTACAATAATCTTTGCAAGAGAAAAATTGCAGTTTTTAACATCGTTTAAACATCGGTTGGTGTTGTATACCACAACAAGCAATCAAAACAAAGGCTGCATTTTAATAAAGAAAGTTTAGCTGACCTCTTGTAACCCTGATATATACCAGTTTTACCCACTACGCATAAAAAACAACATCCTCGACTTAAAAAAAAACTATAGCTCTAATACCTACTCTCAATGAGTTAGTTTTGGGGTTGGTTCATTCATTCTTTTCCCTCGCCCTTTTAGCCCATAATTCCCTCAACATACAAAAAATATAATAATATAATATGTTTCTAATTACCAATGATAATATTTTTGTTTGCATAACTTGAACAGACCTGCCTCAATCTTGTGACAATGAGAACTTATTGTTACAATGATAATTAAATGCAACTGGAAACTAGGACATGGTTAGAGAGCAATTGTAATCGAGCCTTGGCTATGCAATGCAATACGATGAGATGTTTATTACGCTGCATTAAGTATCTTTGTGTGGTGCAATGCATGCATTCAACTTTCCTTGCTATTGACCATTTAACTCTACCTTCTGTAATTTCCAACCAACAATCAGCTTGTCCTTGTGGACGGCAATTTTAGTAAGATGATGAAATGCTGAAACGAAGTTTATTTAAAAAATACTTACCATCAAAGTCTGTGTACAAGTTGTCCCGGAGGATGGCACCTGAGCCAAAGTCAATTAACCTGACACTGTGAGATTTCGAGTCGACAAGGATGTTTTCGTCCTGAAATTACAAATTAAAAAAGATTTAAATTTTACATTCAACAAATTTTCCTCCCCAAGCAGATTATTCTATTATAGCGTCATCGTCCATAATAAGAATCATGAGCCAAACGTTGCCGCTCTCCACTTTTTGTTTACATCATCAACACACCTTCTGAGGAAAAAACGTTATGACGCTCTTGACAGGTATGTAGAAAGAATGGAACGACCTTGCACGTTAAATCCAAAGTTTGAAAAAACTTTTATACTATAATGCAAATCCTCAATTTAGCAAACGTTTAAAAACTATGACAAACTGTAACAGTTTGAATTGTGTCAGAATTGGGCACGTTATTACGTGTTGTTACTATTACTACTAGTCCGTACGTTCTATCGACATAAAGAGAGAGAAATGAGGACGTAACCTACTTATTGAACATGATGCAAGCCAAACTACTTTACCCTTACTTTTGCATGCCGTGGCATTCTCAAACTATGCTTAGATTAACATTCCTTTCAATTTAATTCCTGTTATCAATTCTTTATTAGCAAACTTTGCCGTTGTATTAAAAGATAGTTTTTGTTGGTTTCATACTTTTTGGTTTGTCCTTAAGAGTATCTGCTATTGTAGGGACTAGGTTGAGGTCACTTGTGCAATTTAGCACCCTCACAGACACTTATCATCCTCCATCGATTTCTATCACAGGCCACAACAATTGTTTACTAAAACTCCCGTGAACATAGCATGAAAATCGTAGTTTCCTAACCGTAAACGAAAACGTCCATTATTCATTTCGCAACGCCACCACAAGGATGTTCTATTGTGTACATTAGAATATAATAGGTAAAAAGACTACAAAGAGGTTCGCGTGGTTGGCGAATTGGTAGTGCGTGGTATGGTTCGTTTTTTGAAGCGACATGAAATGAAATTCACGAGTTATAATAATACTAAATTCGACTAAACGTTGCACTAGACTCATTTGTTGTGTCGTTCTTTAAAAACGTTTGCTTTCAAGTGCACTTTACCTACGTCTAAACTTTGGAAGCCTTTTATTGGCTACAAACATCGCAATACTCGTCGACTCTAATAATTTCAAATGCGTCATAACATATATACATTCTATATCTAATGTACTGCACTTGTTTAATCTATCCTCCAGATGTAAATCAGTGTCCATTAAGTAATTGATATATTTGAATGATTTTTTTTATTTTTTATCTGGAGAGTGTGCATTATTATGCATTGCACAGGAAATGGACACTTTTCAGAATTTCCATTACAAACAAACAAGAGGGTGACCTCGGCCCAGTCCTACATCACAATATAATAATCTTATCTAGTATCTAATAATGCAACATATTTAGGATTCATTCATAATTTGTCCGATTTTTATCTAAACATGTAATAAACCTTGCTCAAAACTATTTGCTGATGCTTCCTACAAATAAATTGACTCTATATAATAGTTCCAAACTATTGGAGTGGGAATGAATGAATTAAAAGATCCCAGAAATAATAATAATAAATACTGCTTCCCCTTCTGTTTGTCTAGCCCGTTTGTAGTATTATACTATTAGTTCCCCACACCGACCAGCATTGGATTCATTTAGGTGACAGGATCTAACAAGAGAAGGGGAGAAAGAAATAACGACCCAATACCAACACCTCATTCAAAGGGCGTAAAATAAATAAATGCTTGTTTATGAGATGAATGACTCATCCTTTAAATCCCGTCCAACAGGTCAAAGATTTAAAGCATTTTAATAATAATGGTTGCTAACCTTAATGTCACGGTGAACAACGCCAGCTTTGTGGCATGAGATGATAGTCTGGACAATTTGCCGGAAAAATTCACGGGCAGTGGATTCTTCGAGGATTCCCTTCTCGGTGATGTAGTCAAATAGATCTTTGACGGGTTCGGGACGCTCCATGACAATAATGAAGCTATCATTTCGTTCAAAGTAATCCAAGATCTTGATTACTCCCTCCACGTGGGCGACTTTACAGAGAAGGTAGATCTCCAGTGGGACTCGGCTTCCGTTCAACTGTGGAACAAACAAAAGAACATTGTAAATTACCATAAATGGTCCATCCCCCGAAAACTGATGACGTGGAGGATGAGATGATAGCACGGGACGACTGCTGACGGAATGTCTTTCTTGGACGAGAACCATGTCTCCTCAAATGATGAATGGTTTTTTTGCTACCCATGTGTATTTGTTTAACAAATCTTGGCTTTAATTTTGGCATTGGCATTTAACATTCATTCAGACTAATTTCCGTTTGTGACTTTAGAAAAATTTGCAGATCACGAGTAGTAACTACTTTCTTTACTAAATTAGTGCTCAATATATTTTTAACCCTAGCTTTAAAAATGTATGCTAAAGAGAGTGAGTCATATGCATACGTTTTATAGTTTAGCCTAAAAACAAACAAGAGATGCTTTTGCTTTTCAAAGAATTGAAGGAGGAACTAAAATTGTGCGAGATTTAAAAAATGAATGACGCCTATGAATGAGTAGGCACACGAGCAAAAAATCTACAACATAGTCATCATCCAATACAATACAATTATGAGAGTGACACACTACTAAAGTATGCAATAATTTAAGTTGTAATAGCCGTGGTGGCCATTGTTATCGTTATTATCGATCTTGCTAACATAACTGTGTGGTTGGCAAATAATGTCTCTTGGCTTAATATTCAATTTACTGTTTGCACTACTCTTCTCTACAGATGCTTATTAGTTAGTGCTGCGTAGTCACAAGCAAAGGCCATTCTCAAGGTAGAATATTATATCATTCCTTCACACTCGAGCTTGTGACTATTGATGGATGATGTAAAATAAACTGCAGGTGCTAACTTATTATTAATAAGTTGATCACATGATGGCGAAACAATTGTTTTAATTGTTTATTTATTTACAATTATTTGGATCGAAAGGCTTTTTTGCTAGAAAGTGGATAAAATGGATGAGATGGATGAGAGATGTAATCTCTCTGGTTGCATTGTTGGTGTGCATTCAGTTGGTTTCCTTCAACATACAACAGCCACTAAATAAAAAACCGCAGCCTACCAATTCTAGTGTAAAATAGTGCACAAACATTTCATTCATTTTCTTAATGGTAGTAAGTTTAAACAATACTGTGAATGAGGGAAACTCTAGATTGAAGTCTAGTGTAATGTAATGCTCAGACGTTGAGAGGAATTAAGAGAAATTTCATTTCTGCTCGATATCACATTACAGGACTTTGCCTTGTGTGATTTCAAGTGGAAAGATTTAAAACGCGAAAAAATTAAAGTATACATACAACATGAAACATGCTCTGCATTCTTTCAAAATTTTATATGATCAAGTTTATGCAAATTATTTCATTCACAATTTTCATTCATCTTGAAAACTATCCATTTGGAAATATATATTATGAATGAAACATGTGAAATATAATATGCCGCCTAGTTGTTGTACAAAAGCCAGGAGACACGGTTCTCATTCAATCTCAAACTATAATTATTATTAATGAATAAAAAAAAATACTTACCAGTCTCCATTCGGTGACTTTGGCCTTGGCCACGTGTTTGATGGCCACCTGAAATTGGAACATTGGTAAATTAAAAATTAGTTCCTTCATCAAATGGAGGGAAATGGGGATATTGTCCAGGTGTGGACGGAAGAAGGGTCTCGTGAGATGAAGCCTAAGGCCAACTCCATTCAACAGATCACTACTCCACATTACTACCACGTCTCTTTTGATCGTGGGAATTCTCATCTCAAAAACTGAAAGAGGCCTTTCTTCACGAGAAAGAATAAAGTTTGGTGGTGATGCTCTATTTCCCTTACCAAATTACCGGTATACCATCTCAGCGTTTAAAGAGTTGCATTTAATCTCAAAAAACCCTTGACTCCTTTCCCTGTTCGATAGTTCTCTTATTGCTGTCCTATATTATTTTAGTGCATGTGCTCTAATTCCCCCACCTTTCATGTCTTGTCTGTAACATGCATTTTATTATTGGGTTGAAATGCTAAGCTACGTAGTTAAACTACTTGTTCATGCTTGTATTTGATAACAGTGCACTTGGCGATATGAGGAAGTGTTATCCAACAAAGTTACGTCACTTGTTAAGTTTGGGTTCAGCTTAGTAAGTAGATGGGAAAGTGGGTCATGTTCCCACACAAAATCACTACAAGTAGGAATTAACAACATCTTTTGAGATCTATCTCTTTTTACTGACTGTTTACTTAAGATATGAGACTGTAACCAAGTAGTATAAGTAGCAGGCAGGAAGGAAGCGATTGTTGTTGACTTTATTATGTATAATTCTATTTCTCAACTCTGTTGTCACTTGACAACTTGGGATAAATAAATGGAGGAGTGTACTTTGAATTTTGACCTAGCCCTGGACTAGTTAAGATCCTTCTTCTAATAAAAGATAAACAAGTGAAGAGTACTTACGGGAAGACCATCTCTGAGTCGTACTCCGGAGTAGACTGTGCCAAATCCACCTTGACCGAGCACAGGGCCGACGCGGTAGGCGCGCTCAAAGGGCTCGCGGGATGGTATCACTGCAAACACACAAACAACAATATTTTTATTATCAGGTTCAGGAAAGTTCCCAAGCTGTGCAATGGCAATAATAAGATGCATATGTATAAAACTCACTTTGCTACGCATTTTATTTTACTTTGCAAAGACTAAACAGAATATTTAGGTCACACATGTATTCATATTCAGCAACTCTCCAAATTATGCTTTGCTGATATATATAACATTTATTTATAAATACTGCCTAACTGCTGTAACAGTATCAATAATAATTATCTCAAATCCACACTTTGTAATAAAAAATTGTATGAAAGTTTGTTTTATTTATTGTGTGGTGGTAAATAAACCAAACAAAATCTTTCCACTTTTAAAAATTGGCAAATGCAATGGAAACAAAAGTATGAAAGACATTGCAAGAGTTACAATTGAAAAAACCAGCATACATTTGGAATATGTAATACATTTTCAACCAAAAAAACCACATAAACATTCCTAACGTTTGTTCACTAGTAAAAAAGACAAGAGCAACTTTCATTTCCCTATTTACCTAAGTAAATTTTGAATGGAAGAAAGATTTGCACAGGAGTTGATAAAATACAAGAGTAGACCAAACAGCAGCATGATTATTTTTATCACCTGTCTGCTACAAGTATTAAGTGTGGCAAATAAATGAACACTTTTATATTAAGTGGTGGTAGAAAAAATATTTTTTTTTCTCACCTGATTTTTTATATGCCAAATACTTTTGCATGGTTATTTATGTTTTGTTTGAATTGAAAACTTTTAAAGTTTGAGTAACTTTATACTTTTCCTAAAATAATCAAGGCTCTGTTGAGGATAGCTGATAAGTTAAGACTGGATAAAAATTAATTCCACCTAACAGCTTAACTATGTTGAGCGAATAAAGATTTCTCATGAACTAACTATTAAGTTGTTTGGATGGGTAGTTAATACCAAAGTTGTTGTAAACAGTGCATGAGTAAGAGTCCGATGACGAAGTTCCAAGTTGGTCTTGGAATGAATGCAAAGTTATCTCAAGAAGTAATGATGACCTCATAGTTTTAGCTTGAATTTGCTTAAGGGAAAAACACATCTTTCAACAACATTGACTGACTCATTACATCACAAAACTTCCCATACAAAGAAAACAGCAACTGTTTCACCATATAATTTAACTGGACTTTTTGTTGATGTTTTGTGTAGGTGGAATAAGCTTAAGAGCGGATAGTGGGTGGATATTTTATTTACTCAAATGAATAAGATAACTCACTATCTTACTCTTTCCGAGAATGTTTCAATTTACCCCAGCACGCTAATGGCATGCTAATTGACAACGCTCACTCTTGTCACCTGCTAAAAAGCATTGACGAGGGATGAGAATGATGGGACTACTCCAACCAACAGCGCCACTTACGTCATAGAGACAGGCCCCTGATGTCCCAGGAAAAACCTCAACTCTCAATAATCTCAACAAGCTTGATATATTATGCTCTCTACATCATTTATTGCCTAACACATTTTGTCATTCATAATACTGCAAATCATCCTATGCCATGAATAAAGAGGCCTGTAATCTGCAAAATCTATATACTCCATTGTTTACAATCAATTAGCTGATGTAATATGGGCTAACTGGGAAATTCATTTGATGAGTCACTCAATTTAAAATTTTTGTATATCATAATTCAAAAAAAAACTTTGCAAAAGTAAAAGTGAGAATTAGCCCAAATTTTCAAGTGAGATAATTATAATTGTGCTGTCAATTAAGCTCACTCACTCTCAAGTGTATCAGAGAGTGAGGAATTAGCTTAATGCTTTAATCGGAAAGGAAATCCCCATAAATATACATATTATGATCATTTTGACTTTTGTGCACTTTGCTTTTGGGAAAGCCCATGGAAAAGGGAAGTTTTTTTACCAGTGCAAAAGAATTCCTTCTCCTTGGGATTGGAAGTGGTGTGTCCAGAACTAGAGCTGGCATTAGATGAGGAACTGGATGAACTACTATCGTTATTAGAACTAACACTATTACTAGATTTATCCATACTAACATCAAAGTCTGGTATACTGTTACTTGCACCGAACATGGTGTTAGAGTTATTTAGAGAAGGAATGCTGGATGTGGCTGTGGGGGTGGCGGAATTACTATTAAACACACTATTTAGTTCCTTAAGGTTTGGGGCACTTAGACTGCTCCCACAAGGAGTACTGGAGGATGCTGCTAAAGACGCGTTTGGTAGTCTCTTTGTCGACAACATTTCCACATAATTTTTCATAGACTTTTTCTCCAAACGCTTGCTCCTTCTGCAAGGAGTTGAAGGTGCACACTTTGCACACTTTCTCCCAATTTTTACGTTTTTGCTGTTCCTATGCTTATGCCCGCTTTGCTGGAGTTCCGACTTTGATTTTGAACAAAGTACCACAAAGTCCAAGTCAAGGGGAATCGATAAGTGATCCGTTTTAATGGATTTTCGAAAAATCTTGGGAGATAAAATTATTTAGTGTTGATCACACTAAATATTGAACGTATCTTGAGTTTCCTTTTTATTACGTATAATAATGTTCACTACTTTGGAACAAGTGAGTGAGATTGTTGAGATTAGTTTGTAAAACAACTATTTTGTCAAGAGAGTTAAAATGAGACTTTTCCTTAATTTCGTCAAATGTTTGCAAACGATTTCAGTATTTTCACCAAAAACCAGTTTATTTGTTAGCTGCAGATATTTTATTCTTCCAAGAGAAGTTTCTTCACTTGATATTTTTGATTAAGTGTTTGATGATGAGAAACTTAAAAACTTTGAGAGTTTGTGTGTATTAAATATGTCACTTGTGAGAGATGTTCTCGGATGAAGTGCACATGGAGTAATGAGCTGGAGTGGAGTGAGACAGAATGATTTGTACGAGTTGAGACTGAGGAGAGTGAGACTCGGGTATTTGAAGCTGTCACAACTTTCCCCAATAACTGGAGCAAGTTTAAGAAGTATTGTTCCACGTTCGGAAGGAACAGAACAAGTGAATGAGAAAAAGGGATGGACAACTTATTTGTATATCGATAAGTGATGGACTAATGTGTCAAACCTGACGTATGTTAACGGAGTGAGAACCAACGTAGCTCCTTTGCTAAAGAACAGAGCAACACTGAGTGAGATTCTCAAAAGTCTTTACACTTTACCCCAAGCGTCCAAGCCAAGCATGGGAAAGGATGGAGTTGGAATTGTATATCCCAGAGAGCCCCAAACAGAGTACGTTTGCCCCAAATGCATCCATCCAATCCAAGTGAGAAAGCCATGCTGACAATGGTATGAGAAACCCCTATCCACAAAACAGAATGAACATTATACTGGCAAAGGGAGATAACACGCCAAAGCCAGTATAACGAACAGTTGAGACGTTGCAGCTGTGATACTGGGGGTATAAAATATCCCATGCTTTAACATCCTTTTCCGTGGACATTGACCGACACAGCCCGATGTACCACACACACTCTGCATTCTATACCCAGCAATTACCTCCACAAACGCCATGTAGCCCTCCGCCCAGACTGGCGGGACACCCAAGCCATCACTTCCCCCAGACCGATCCGGCCCAGCCGCTCCCAACCCACCTGGAACCCTTTGGGGGGAGTGGTCCCGGAAGAAAATTTGGAAGGTTTCAGAAGGGGGGCTGGCTAGGGGGTGCCAGACAGGGGTTTGGCTGAGAGGGTAGCAATGTTTGGCTGCAAGAGGCAGTGCAACCCCTTCTTTTTAGAGGGAAAGGCTAACACAGATGGATGGGATTCTTTACTATGTGGAATCTCACTCACTCAACGAGGTTTGTACAATCTAGCAACACAAAAGAGCGGGTCTACGCTCTCTCATTGAGCCAAATGTTGTGTAGCATAGACCTCGTATCCTCAGCCCCTTAGTAAATGTGTTCCCCAGACATATTGACAATCGATGTATGCTCTTTTTACTACTCTTTACAACCACAAGCCATGGCATAGTAGTACCATGTGCCTTTGTATACAGTATACTGGCAACTAATGGCAAAAGCCGTGCAAGGAACATCAACATGGCCATGTGCATTCCCAGCGTTGCACGCAACTATTCGAAAAAGCGCCCTTAGTTATAAACATAACCATTACTTTCCTCTATTGAACTAAAATGTTAGAATGTATTTCCCCCTCCAAACTGCTATAATAACACGGACAGGAGAACAAAATCATTTCAATTCCATTGCTGTCTCTCTCACCCTCTTGCCATGTGAACCTCATCCCGCCTTTCTTACCAAATCTTATACAGACGCACACATGGAAGGAGAAACCACATTATACATTCCATTATAGCCCAATGAAGGTATTTTCCTAAGCGTTTTCTCACAAGGAATATTTTTGTAGCTAGCTAACAAAAGGCAGGGGCAAGAAACCCAAGCAGCCGAAGCAGCCAACCATCACACTCACACTGCATTCCTATCAACTTTCATCAAACTACCAACGCTCCTTTAAAATCAAGGGCAAAAAATCATTATTGATGAGTCCGTATTGTACGAAATGACTCAAACTTGTAAACTACGATGTCTGGCTTCCAAAGAAAGAAAGAAAGAAGTATACATACACACAGATGGAATGATGATGGTGCAACATCCGTCCGTGATTTTGTAAACTAGTAAGTTTTAGACAAGAAATTTCTTTGGTATAATTGGAGGTGATAGTGGTGAGGTCTTTATACTTGTTTCTTTTATACAACTTCCCCGCCACCATCATGTGCATCTTCTTAAGATGCGTTTTTTATACGTCGAGCGGTGCATTCCTCTCTCTGATGCGACTTTTATATTTCCCTCTGATCTGTTCATACGACCTGCAAGCACTTGTTTGGCCGAGCTGGTTTTTCAAACCATTTGACTACATGTGCATGTGTCTACATGAAGACTCAAATTCTTTCAAAATTTTTTGTGTTGATCACCACCATCCCGCCATAACAGAACAACGCAGCGTCTTCATCTTTTCTTTACTACAACTTAAGCCCGCTTAAAGTAATAATAATAATGTGCATGGG
Source organism: Proisotoma minuta (assembly GCA_034698145.1). NCBI lineage: Eukaryota > Metazoa > Arthropoda > Collembola > Entomobryomorpha > Isotomidae > Proisotoma > Proisotoma minuta. The sequence goes on from JAQIXN010000271.1 coordinate 41,645, forward strand.
GTTATTGAACAAAGGGATGAACACGCAGTAATTATCTTTGGAGAAATAAAGCCAACAATAACAGATTCCTTTCCTCCCGCCTTCAAGACATTAGCTATATAATACATACAGCTACTTATTACATAATCAACTAATCTTTTTAAATGTTTGCAGTCAAATTTATTTAATCAATAGGATGATTTTTTCAACAGAGGATGTTGTTAAAGGGAGAGGATATTAATTTTTGTAAGACCCGTGGTGTTCCAGTTATTAGCATACATCCAAAATTATGAAAAGTAAACAAGTGTGAGGGAAGAAGATTCATCTCTCCAAGAATTTTGAGGACAAAAAACTGAGGTTGAAGGCGTGGATGGAAAGTTGCATGTGGCTTTGGTTTCTTACTTTACACTGGATTGGATGACTGACTGCACTTTGGATCAAGTTTAGTCATTGTAGTAAGCCTCACTCACTGTAGCATAAGAAAACATAACTTGCATAGTAAAACATGCTCTGTTTTTTGTTCTCTAAATCGTCCTCAACTTTTAATACAGAGTGCAATGAGTGCCTAGATTACACTGCTTTGTATGTCCATGAACCTCCAAGGTCTCCCATTTCCTCTCCAGACTTTGCTTACTCATTTATCTAGCCTCAGGTCATGCTAAATTCTGTCTAAGGGCTACTAACAAAGTCCTACAACATACAAAATTAATATGTGGATGAACCATTTCTTAAATATTTTCCTTTCTAAATATTATTTCCATTTTCGTACAACTTCCTAATGTTTACATTCATTCTATGTTGTGGCTGAAACGGGAAATGCTCAAAAAGGTACAAATCTCAATTTCTCCTTAAGCCCAGCTAACTAAATAACTGCATGTTTCTGAAATTCCTTTTATGAGAAGATACGAAGCGAGAGAACTGCAAGCAAAGACAGCAGAGTATACTCCCAAAGAGATTTTTGGCTTGTCATTTACACCAGACGCATTTGTAGCTAAATGCAAGCACGAGATTTTATTTTGGTCTCTGATATTTTTAGACTGTTGTAGTAAAGAGTTAAATTATAAATATTCTTTCCAAAGAAGGTAAATAAATGCACGTGATTTTCACGCAAGTAAAAATGGAGGACTGGAAGGTTAAGAAAAGTTTGTCCTTTTAATTCTACAATATTCAAATGTGGCCATTTGTTTAGAGACTTGAAGGGTCGACTTTTGTCACAGGTTTATGCATATGTACCCAAATCTAAATTTAAATTAGGCTCTCACCTTAAGCTTTACCGTTCAAGGAAATAAACTAATACGGCTTCTTTGAAACTTTACTAAACCTTCAACAAAGCTTTTAATAATTCGAGTGAATTTTGAACCTGTTTCACTTAAAGATGGGCTTTAATGTTGATAATTTCCTTTAAATGGAATTCCCTGAAATAATTTAATCTCACCTAAGTATATATTCTTGGAATTATGTTTAATAAATTGAGATTAGCTACAATAATGACACTTAAAATCTCGAATACTATTTCGGCGTTCAAGGAAATGAGATTTAAAAAGAATTTAAGCCCTGTCGCATAATGAGGTGTTGACTGCGTGGCTGTAATAAATGTTCAGATAAACTATTTAAAGTGGGTATGATAATTACTCAAATCTTGTGGTTTTTCACCTCGTAAAAATTATCCAGTGGCCTAAGGAAAATTTAAGCCGTGCATTGTTGCATTTGCGGATAAATAACAATGAAATGTGTGTGTTTGGCCAGAGAAGCGATTGACTCCTTTGGAAGATGCCTTACTCAACACGTTTCTCCACATGGAGTCTGCTAATATTATGTATGTTGTTCAATAATCAACCTGCAACAAACTGCTCTGGAATCTTGCAATGAAATATCCACATATTTTGCTAACTCGCCCAACCAAAGAATTTCACAAACAAATTAATATAACATGATTCTTAATAAACTGACCAAACCACTTTTATTCTGTCTGGCTCTCCCACTAAATAGAAAGCAGACACAAAAAACGTAAACAAGTTACATATCAATTTAAAGTTCAGTCTGCTTGGATAATTCATCCCCTTGTTTTCATTAATTTAAGAAATCACAAAACTTTTTTTTAAATTGCACAAGTTTAAATTGCCCGAAACATGTTAAATGAGAGAAAAGTATAACAACTCTTCTCTGTGGAAAAAAATATTCACAACAATTTTTGCATAAATCATTGTTGTTTACCAAAAGTGCAATGACTGCAAGTAATTTCGTATAAGAAACCAGATACTTAATAAATGGCAAAAATAGGTAATGCGATTTTTAGTTTATCGAATTCTGTCACTCAAATATTTGATCAACCTTGAGCATCCTATAATAATTTAATTATCAAACATCTTCTCATTTATACCATCTTATGAAATTTACACATTGAGCAATAGCAATTCAAATCTGCATATGCCACATTCCAAATTAAAAACTTGCAGCAATCATGCAAAAATTAAAATCCAATTAACAAGCCTTTCAATCAAGCTGAAAAGGAAATCAAGACATGTGTGTATAATGCATAATGTCCCACCTCTTTCACTTGACTTTTAATTGGATAAGGATTACGATCACATAACACAGACAGCTATTTTGTGAGGAATGATGGAAGTCACCAAATAACTCTGCAGATGAATATCCTGATTATGTCAGACTAATAATTCTCCTCATCCACAAGAAATGTATATTTGACCACTAATCACAAGTTAATACAAAATCTCTTCTAGCTCCAGACCAAGTTATGTACAGACAACATCTTGAAATTAATAAGGTAAGGAATGAGTCAAAACAAATTAATCAAATTCCTGCTCATGGGGTGGAAACATTTTGATAAAACAAGATTACCGAACGCAAGCTAGCTATTTAATCAATTTTCTCGGAATGATTGGCAGACATAACATTTGATTTGAAAGGTGTATCAAATACAACCAACTATTTACGAATGACAAGAAATGTAATGAATGAAAACGTAAACAAAATGTTACAAATAGATAGAATCTATACAATTTCAAGATATTTCCCTCGGTCAGTGAATACATGATAAAATACAATCAAAATTCCAATAAACAAGTTTTTTTAAATCTACTACAGTTACCAGACTGTGAAACATATTTTCCCTCAAATCAATCGTATTTCTACTTGCATATGCCCAGTGACAAAAGTTATAAATTGGGAGATTAATAGGAGACTTCAATTCATAATATATTTCAATATAATCAATATGATGGTTGTAGCATTGAGATTTATGTGATTTTTATTTTTTGACAGCAGTTGGGCGTTGAACCACCCAAGTTATGTCTATCAGTGACCCAAAAGAGCAGAAAGAAGCGGATGAGATGAGAATACCAGTCCGTCCGTCACTCAGTCATCGTTTGTACTTTCTCTCAATGAAAAATGGAAACCAGTCGTCTAGCCTAAAAAGCTTTGCCCTTCTTTTTGTTAAATTTCATGAAAAATGAAAATAAAACATCGAACGCAAAAATAAAGCTCTTAAAGATTGTTACATCCAAGTTAAAAATCTCTTGTAAACAACATTAGGGTGAAATGAATTGGTTTTACTTCCCAAATGTCAAAAGCATGAATGTTCATTAATATTAAATCCCAAAATTTGAGTGAAATAAAAATAAATGATAAAACTGGAGAAGTGAACAAGATTTTTTTCTATTTATGCATCAGTGTCCCTGCTTCTTGAAACATACAAAGTAAGTAAGGAAGGAAGATTAGTATAAATGTTGGTTCCCACGCAGTTATAAATATTGACGGGATTTTAAAGATAGTGAGAGCTCAAACGGTTGTTTAAAATAATGTATGCGCATCCTCGGCGCAAGATAAGAATGAACATAACATACGTACATATTAGATAAGGATAATGATTCATTTTCCTCTATGGGAATGTTTATATTAACTAGAATGGAGCAGAGAAAACAGCAACATACAAGAAGATGAAGAAGGGATCAAAATCATTGCACCCAAAATAATTACTTTGCTATCATTTAGTTTGTTGTAAATTGCCAAGTCAAAGCTCTTTTTATAATTGGCATGCAAGTTTATGGATACATAAAATATGGCATAATTTTAGTAAAGTAGAATGATGAAAAGAGAATGGCCAAGTTGTTTTCGAAGTTCTTTAAATTGACCAAAACTAAAAACTCTCTGTTCAAAGATTAATGATGACCACAGAAAAGGAAAATTAGAGTGTATAATAAAGATTCTCAGAGTTGTTATTGTTCCACATGACTTTCCCCGTCCATTACTAAAATTGCAAGCATATATAATAATAATACAAATATCATCATTCCTACAATTTTATGATGCGCTATATATGTACAGATGTATGCACATAATTAAGTACTAATATAAATAAATATCAAAGAGCATCAAAGCCTAACAACTACCTAACTAACCTACCTAAAGCTAAAAATCTTCATGGCCGCATTCCCCAGCTATCTTAACGGCTATAAATAAAATGGTAATTCCAATTTAAGCCAGTCCAAATTGGTAACTCTTTGGAAATTACTTTTCCAATGCTCGGGTCTAGTCGACATAATTGGGGATGAAAACTGGGTTAAGTTTTGCAAGGCATGACCTAAATCTTGTCTGTCGATATTCACATTATGCGTGGCTGTAAATTAATAGCCAGTGTTGAGCTTTTCTCGCATGCAAAACAAAAGGTCAGCAGTTCTTAAAACACAAAGAGAAAGCAGACTTGTGTTTAGCTTTTATATTCACACACAGGTAACAAGAATCAAACAAATTTCAATCGATTGCTTTCTCCAGTTAAACTCACGCATAGCTTTCTATTTATACAATATTACAAATCAGTAAAAAGCATGTATTGATTTTGGTCAAAAATGTGAGACCACAATTTCTTGGCTGTTATGAAATGAAAAAGGAAGCTAAAAATACAACAACTGCCACGTGTGTCCAATGAATTAAATCCACCCACAAAATTGGGATATAAATACAATATTAATATTCAAGAAATTGTTTTAATGAGACTAAGCAACTTTTGTGCTAACATTGAAATCGCCCACTATTCGTAAAATATGACGCTCGAAAATTTCTTTATTAACCAATAATATTAGAAGCTAAGTTATTTACCAAAGTCAATAAAAGCTTTCACCTTGAGCCTTGCTCCTCTATTATAATTTGATAAACATGATAAATTATGAAAACTTAATTATGACTAGTTAATTGCTATTTGCACACAGCTTATTGCTTTCGTCCTTATATAAAGGGTCCATTAATGAAAGTGCTAAAAAGACACCATTTGCAATTTTCAACTTGAGAGCATCTTAATAAGAAGAACACTGCAAATAAAAAAAAAAGACTAAAAGCACATTATCTATAACTAAGGCAAGGCAACAAGATTTGAGGTGGGTAAGTAATCCACAACAACAGAAATTACTTAGCTCTTTGTTATCAATGTTTGCATACCATATACCTGCCTTTTAAATAAGACATAATGGATTTACATAACACGTAATTTGGAGAAAGGCTGGCAGACAAAGGAGAAAGTTGGCAAGTGGTGTTTGTGTGGGGCGAGAGAGTTGGTGAATGGGCATAATGTATAACAACAGAGCCAGACAGGATCAGACTGGATTGAAATTCACAATAATGAAAAGCTTGGTTCTAAAGCTGGAACACTCAATGACTTGCACATCTAAATCCAATATACTCCCGAAATACCCGAGTTTCGGGGTGCAGAAGTTGAGAGAGGAAAAGCTATACCGTCGTTTACCATACTATTAGTGTACTACGATACCCTCCCTTAGTCCCAATTGCTGTCTCGTGGAGAAGGGGACATTCATTCAACTATTTCAAATCCCTCTCTCATCCTATTTATAAGCCAAATTTGCAAAGAAAGTGGAGAAAGTCAAGCTAATAACTGCTTAAGCCCATTGAGAAAGTAAATCCTTTTATATCATCAAAAGAAAATAAAAAAACACCAGGTGAAAGTTTATTGTTGACAATCGGATTACAATAAGATTTCTTTTTATTATGATCCCATTATAATAGTACTCAATCCAATGCCGCAAAGGAAATGCATATACTAATAAATACTTATTTCTCAGTTCTTTTTAGATAAGAACTTCTTTTTAGATAGCGCAAAATTTTGGGGAGTGTGATTGTGATATGGGTGGGGGTGTGAGGCCCTTGGCCGGCGTGTCTGTCTGTCTGGGTTTGGCGTTGCGGGACCTACTCAGTATTCCGCTCACTGCTATCACCCAAATTGTGAGTTCCAACTAAACCCTCGTCGCATCTCATCTTTCTTCATCATATCCCCCACCACCAGTATTTCGCCCCTTCAAGTTCACAAATTACGCCAACAACATGGGCTGAAAAGCGTGGATGATCCTGCAACTATCCCCTTAGGACAGACTTACATTGGATTGGGAAACGGAAGGAATAAACTTTGAAATTCATACAAAAGCACATAGAGCCAACTATTTACAAACACTAACTAAAAAAATTAGTGCTCTGAAAAGAGTTTGCTTTTGCAGTTCTGTCATCCAAACGAGCCAATTCAACTCTCTCTCACTGGCTAGAAATGAGGAGTGAATGGATTCAATAAACGCTTTCTTTTTCCACTCTAAAAACCACGACTAGTATCACATTATGTACTACATTACATCAAAATGCTACCACAGATGGGTGAAAAGGGTGAAAAGAGTCTGTTTCATTAAACTTGCTCTGATCCAGAGAAAATAACACTCATTCATCACAAAAACAGTGCCATTTCCCTTTTTCCCTTGTTTCTCTCTCCACTTGGCGGATACTGCCTGTAAATTAACTAACTAATCATACAAATTTTTCATCCCCTGTCTCTATAACTTGGAAATCTAAATTCTACTAAAATCTAATAAACGTCGCCTTTTATTTTCATTAGGGATGGAGGTACGACCAATCTGTCATTATTTCTGTCCCCTTCACAATTACAAAGTGTATCATTCCCTATCTGCCCTTAGTCTCTGGACCCTAACCAAAAACTTACAATCCACACTGCCATTGGAGTGCTTGTCAGTGCCTCGCAATGTTAAACTCGTCCAACCAGATTTTGTGGCCAGGGCCGGCAAAAAAAA